>CAUYPO010031573.1:0-66693 GCA_963574435.1 Cheirogaleus major | reverse complement strand
GCTTTTAAGTTGACATGTAGTTTTTCCTTCCTTTAACCACTTCGGTACGAGCGTGGACTATAGTCGACAGCCACAGATGAACACGCACAGCCAAGCGTCAAGTTTAGCCGACAGCCGTGATATGAAGGCGCACAGCCGAGCGTCGACTCTAGCCGACAGCCAGAAGCTTTTACTTTTACAGCTTGTATCTCTGCAGCTGCAGTGTGGACGTTCAGCTAATAAGTTACCACGAATCTGTGACCTTTCAACAAGTCCTTAGTAGGAGTTATTATAGTTATTTTCCTAAAGCTGCCTGTAAAGTAAAACAAGCTCTCAGTGCTTTAAAGCTTTCCTCATCACACAAGAGCAAGACGGACGCGTCGTCAATGCGCAGCGCACACCGCCGTGCGGACTGTGAGTGCCGGCTGTGGGCGAGGCTTCGCGGCCGGTGAGCGCGGTACCGAAGTGGTTAAGGACATTTTTTTCCCTGCTAACTTTTTTTTCTTTTTGAAAGTAGACTAATGAAATGGCACAAAAGATTTTAAACAGTAGATTCTTGGAGGAGAGACCCGCAGGGACAGTGTTGAGGAAGGGCTGTGTGTCTGTGGTTGGACGGGGCCTGGCGTGGCCGCTCCGGGTCCCGGTGTGCACGTGGCGCCTGGTCTGCGGTGGGAGCCACCGCTGTGACTGTCTATTTACACTGGCTGTCCCGGTCCACAGGGTCTCCCCCTTTGAGCTGGCGCTGGTGGGAAGTGTGGCGGGATGGGCTGCCCTGCGCCCGCCTCCTTGCCTCCGGTGTCCCAGGCGCCATCAGCCCAGAGCCTGTTTGCCCCCCTTCTCTCCACGACCCAACCCAGCGCCACAGTGCTTGTAAACTGCTGTCATTGAAGTCCATACCACATATCTTACATCTTTTTTTCTTTTTTCTTTTCTTTTCCTCATTTTCTTTTGGTCTTATTTTATAGTTTTTGTTCCTTTTTTTGTTTTTCTCACTAGCATTCATTCTGTGGCCTTGATGACTTCCGAGAGCCAAGAACACGGGTTGGTATCCTTTCCTTTTCACTGATAAAATGACAATTTCTGAAAAAGGAGGATTCCTCCCAATCTCTGACTGTGACGCTCCTTGTGGAAGGTGGCCCCGGGCCGGTGTCCTGGGTCCTGAGGAGCCCCGCCCTCGTAGGCAGAGCAGGAACACTCTGTGGAAAGAGACTCCCCGTGCAGTTTCATCCTGCAGAGGAGGCTTCTGTCTCATTCCAAAGGTTCTTCCTAGTTTGGCTTCAGTCCCTGGTGCTCACTATTGCCTTGTGACCAGTGTAACTCCTCTGTAGGGTCCAGAGAGAGTGGCTTCCAGGGCCAGGGACTGTAGAGCAGGTGGTTGATGGGTACAGGGCTCACGACACCGGAGCACAACCGACATGCAAACTGCCCAGGGGGCCTGTGCAGAAAGCACCCAGTTCCCTAACCCTCGCCCCAACTCTGTGCCTGGTTTGATGCCCGTGCTGTGCTCAGGGACTGCAGAGTGAAGCAGCCCCAGCTGGCCCTGCTCTGACCACTTGGCTCTGTGTGTTTGCAGGACCCAGCGCCCACCTTGAGTTCCCACTTTGGCACGTAGAGCCCCCACGTTCTCCCTGTTGTGAGTGCCCATCTCAGGGCTGGGGCCAGCTGGGACCCTAGACTCTAGAGTTCTGCCCCTGAATCCAGCCCAGGGCGAGGGGATCAGCCCATCCCTGAGCTTGGGGGATGCCCACTATGCCCACCAGCTGCTTAGACCCCTTGGTCTGAGCTCTGATGCCAGGCCCCTGCCTCACGTCCATAAGGGCTTTGGTCTGGTACCGTCTGCCCCAGTGCCTGGGCCAGTACTGTGCACGTGGGAGATATTCATTCAATGTTTGTGAACTGGATAAAGGAATGATCTTAGGTCTTAGAGGACAACTCACACTCAGTCCCCCCCGATGAGAGGGGGCAACCACAGGGGTTTGGGTGGGTTTTGGAGGACAGAGGATCCCAACCCTGCTGCTACTGCTTCCCTGGATGGTGGGGGAAGGTCCCTCAGGAGCTTCAGGATAGCAGTGGGGGAGGGGCAGATAAGCCAAGGGCTCCTCTAGCCACTTTAACCCTTGGTTCTTGTGTCATTTCAAAGTTTTTTTTAACTTTACAGGATAAAAAAAGAGTTTATGGAGCAAATTGAGTCCCTACGGCAACCCCAACCCCACTAAAACCAAAATTCAACAGCGAAACAAGTTATTCAAAAGCCCAGAGACTCCAAACAGAATTCACATATATTTGACAACAGCTTTAAGGGGAGGCCTTTTGGACATGGCTGGGTCCTGGCTAGCCCAGCGGGTAAGAACTCTGCAGGGACGATGGGGATTTTGTCAAACTTGGAGCCACATTCGTGTCCCAGCTGTGGTACCTTCAAGAGTCCAAGGGGGCAGAGACATGAATTCCAGGAAACTAAGTGCAATTACCAGAAGCCAAGGGATCAGAGAGCCACTGTGCTGTCCTTGTCTCCCTGCCCCGTGCCTCCCCCGGCCGCAGTGTGCATGCCGGCTGGACGCAGACACCATCTCTGCCCTGTGTATATAAATCTCCAAAACCATGCTGTGTGCCTCCTAGAGTCTGTCTGCCGGAGTGACTTGCTAATGGCCCTGTGATCTGAACCCCAATTCGAGCCCCAGTCCACAAAACCTCTAAATCTGTGCACAGCTGGGCTCAGCAGCTGGAGCCAGAGAGACAGAGCAGGATTCTGGTGAGGGGCTGGAGCCTTGCCCGCGGTGGAGGAGCAGATTTCAGGGACCTCAGATTTGCAAGGGGAAGCCGAGGGCTCCATCACTCTTGTGGGTATGACATGACAAAAGCCCCAGAGCATGACTGTCCCTGGGGCCAGGTAGAATGAGGACTAAGAAAGTGGATGCAGCCACTGACCAGGGCACGCTTGGGCCTGCCTTGTGTCTTACTTATAATTTGCAAGGGGCTCCAAGGAAGAGGTGCTGGAGCAATGCCCGGGGCACCTGCGGGACACAGCTCCTTCCGCGGGGGTCTGATGCCATCAGAGGAGGTGAGCCCTTCCTGCTGAGGGAGGCTGCCCCTGGATGGAGCCAGGAGAGGCTTCAGGGTGTTGGAGGCCTCCCCAGAGAAGGGATGGGCAGCTGCGGAGGGCCAGACACCAGCTGGGGACAGTCCTCTGGGAGGACATTCCTGGAGAAGTTGCTCTTTGTTGATGTTCCTATTGTTCTTCCTGGGCAGGGTGGGGGCATCTCCAAAGGAAAGCACCTGCTCACACGACTGTCTTCTCCCAGACTTTGGGAAAGGTGGCTTTGGAACCAGAATAGACAGTGTGAAGAGAAGATTGTGGCTGTGAGTGGGAGGCCAGCCACGTCTGTGTTGAAGACCCGGCTGAAGGCGAGGACGGGCCACCACACGGCTGGCTGCGAGTGGAAAGGCCTGGTGTTCTGTTGTTGGGCGGAGGAGCCACCCTGTGTGATCTCTAGTGAGAAGGACCTTTGGACAAAGGGACATGACTGAAACTCAGGCAGTGGAGGGAGCCTCAGGGGGACGGTACCCGACGGAGGAGCTGACAGTTCTCACGAGGCCAGATGCATGGGTGAGGGACGCGTGCTCTGCACAGAGGGCCCTGCCAGCCGGGAGGGCTGCTCGCACGGCACCAAAGGATTGGGGGCTCTAAGCAAACGAGCACCAGGACAGCCAAGAAGTACGTTCTCTTTTGAAATCCAAATCCCAAAGCACCTGCTGGCCCGGCCCCCATGACTTACCAGCACTTGCTGACCAAATATGAACCAACCGATGTCTCTGCTTGAAAAACAACATCTGAGCAACCTGGGCAGTGGTGGGAGTGTGGGAGCACGCAGGGAGTGAGAGCAGAAGCACTCCTGTGTCCCGGGGCCGGGAGACGCAGGAAGCCGCTAACTTCTGCGCTAACTTCTGTGGGCTGCAGTCCCAGAGGCGCTGTGGGTCTCGGCTGCTGCAGCAGAGCGCCCGTCCAGCAGCCCTGCAGGCTCGTGCAGGAGTGTGGTTCTGGCCCTTCTTTGAGTCTACCCGGCTGTCCACTCAGACCATGTGTAACAGAAATGGTCTTGGCTTTGAAGTCAGACCCATCTGGTCACGCTCAGCCCGGCCACTCCTTGCTGCTCTGAGGAAGGGGGGTGATGGTCCCCGTGCCACGCCGAACTGTTAGACCCACAGACTCCCACGGGCCACCCTGGCTGCCCACAGGAGACAGCATCCACTCCTCTCTGTGGGAGTCGTCCTCAAAGGAGTCCATACAGCTGACTGGGGGCCAGGACCCATTCGCTTTGGCCCCCAGGATGCAGCTTAGGTGGAGGGAACGAGGTTCACCCAGGCAGGTATGGGAGTGGCACTGCTTCCAAGCCCAAGTCCCTGGTTAGGGTTTCTCATAACATCCCCAGGTGTAGCTTCCTAGGTCCCTCCTAGGGACAGGCTCGCTTACAAGGGCGTTTGTGCTCAGGGAGCCTCTGCACTGTGGCAGCCACCAGACACACACTTGCATGTCACCCACAGCCGCTGTGCCCGGGGAGGTGCATAGGTCAGGGCTTTTGCTGCTGCCATTCCCTGGTAATGTGCGTGCGATTCCCAGGGGAGCAGAGCGGCACATCCTGGGAACCCAAGGTCACTTCCTTATGTAGGAGGGAGAAGGGTGGCTCACAGACCCGCTGGGAGGACTAGGCAGCGGGCCGTGGAAGGCCCCTGGCACAGAGGGGCCCGGGGTGCAGCCTACACACGTGGCTTCCACCTCCCGCCTCAATCCTCTGTGGGCCGAAGGCAGCCAGGCACGAGCTGTGCTCGTCACCGCCATCGTGCCGGTCTTGTGGAGGCCGGGAGCGAGGCTGGGCCCGGATACCAGCTGCATGCGGACAAGAGTGCTGGTTGCCCCAGGACGTCCATCCCCCGCGGCTGCAAGGTCTGTCTCACTGGGCCCATTTCACTCTAGGTCTCCAGCTGGTCACGGACGTGTTTTTGCTCCAGTGACATGCTGAACTAAACTGGGTGAAGGTACAAGTGCTCTGAGCTGATGCGATTAGGGTTAGCTCAAGCTAAAGGCCTGAGACGCCCCCGAGTTTGCGCACAGCGCTGAGCCCGGGGAGACGCACGTGTGTTCAGGGACTGTGGCTCACCCCCACCGGTAGCCCACCTGCTTCAGCTCTGCGTCACTGTCCTTTCCCAGTGAATTCCCCATCCTCCTCCCCCGCTTCCCCGCCTCTACTGCCTGCCCCTACCCCCCGCCACCCGCTGCTTCTCCCTCCCCTGTTATAACCAATCTGTAACTATAGGAACCCTGCCTGACAGCCCCAGTGCAAACCATGGCCTGTTTGAGTTTTGTTTATCTTCTAACATTTAGCCAGAACCTGCTAGGGGCCAGCCAATGTGAGGTCCTTATCCTCTCTTGGGTTATCTGAATGCTTGGGCCCCTCTGTAGACCCAAAACTATGCCCCCGGGGTCCGGCTCTGCAGTAGGGTGGAGACCAGGTCTTCAGATGGCTGGGCCTCCCTGTCCCTCCCCCACCTCTCTGGGGCTGCTGTTCCATCTGAGAGGGGTCTCTGGTGTCCTTCCTGTGGCCACCTTCAAACTGGTGAGCCTTCCCAAGCCTCCCGAGGGGCCAGGGCCCTGTCCTTACAGTCACCCACAGGGGTCCATAAGCCACAGGCAGGCCACACTCCCTTCTGTCTCCCCCATTCCACCTTCTTCCCCCAGGAGTTTCCATCACTTACCCAGAAAGATCCTGAAGACACTTCCCCGGAGGAGGCCCTGCCATTCCCCTGCCCTTAGGAGAGGGGGAGGACACACCCTCCCACAGGGCTGCTCCCCACAGAAAGGGCTAGAGCTCCTGCTTCCTCCTCGGGAGGGTCAGGGTGGTTCTCAGTCTGTCACTCTGCTGCCTCCACTGTCGATGGACCCTCGAGGCGCAGCACCAGCCCTGGGAGCTCAGAGGAGCCTCCACAGCTGGGAGGGGAGCTGCCGCCAGTCTAGTTTTGCAAGGGGCTGGGTCACTCGCCTAGGATCACGCAGCAAGTAAGTGGTGGGGCCGATGCGTGTGTGCCGGCCACCCACTGAGCCATCCCAGCTCAGAAAACCTTTCCACAAAGGTAGAAAAGAAGGAAAACATCGTATTACTGAATAAGCATTAAACCAGGGTGCGATGTGTATCACAGGCGGCCCCTGGGAGCTCGCGAAGACAGAAAGATCACCCTCTGACGTGGCCGGGCACACCCACACACGTTCTCAGGATGAGCAGTCCCCACTGGTACGCCGGCTCCTCCTGAGTTCACCTGGTGGTTGGGGTGATCTTCCGTATTCATTCCTTTTACCCACAGGAAAAAATGAACCTCTTATCTTCATGACAGGGGTAGTTTTGCAACTTGGAGCCAGGTGCTTACAGAAGTAGGCACCCTCCCTCTCACAGGACGCCAGGGCCGATAGTTTCCTTGGATATCGTATTCCAAAGAGATGGTTCGAAGGTCCTTTAGAAAGACATTCTTGGGTCATAAAGCTAGCAAAAGGCTTATTTTGCTTGAAAGAGGATTTACATATATTTTAAAGATTCAATGAAGGAACTTACACGTTTTCTAAAGTAAATAAATACTGTAAGAAAAGAGAGGGGGGAAGTCTCTTCCCTTATTTTCAACAGGGGAATTAAGCCTCTTATTTTCAATTTTTCTTTGCCCTGACACCTCTCTGCAGCAGGCCTGGCCTGTTGCCACCGCCTCCTGCGTGTGAGCTGCCTCCATCCCGCCCTGAAAACCCCAGAGTGCTCGATCCTCTGATTACAGTAGCCCAGGCACCTCCTGACTCGGAGAGATGCAGAGTCCTTGAGCGTCTGCGTGGATGTGGCCCCAAGCTCCTCTGTCCTTTCCCTCACTTCCCCCTTCTCTGTGCCCACTGGGCCAGCCAAGCCCGGACTGCCCCATTCCCTCCACCTGTCCTGCCGCGCTGTATAAGGCAGTGGCCTGAGGAGCCCTCCACCTGGGGTCTCCTACCCACCTCTTCCTCCTGCAATTCTCACCCTCCTAAGATCTCGTCAGCCCCTGGCTTCCTCTCCCACCTCTGGGTGCCCAGAGGATGTGTTTTCTCCTGCCCTGGGGTCCTGTTGCAGCCACACCTATTGTATCCCCTGTGCTAGAACACACACTCTCCAGTTTTGGACTCAGATCTGGATTTCAATCCTAACTGCCACTTTCTGTTCCATCTGTGGGGCTGGACAAGTGCCTCCACCCTCCGAAGCCTCCATTTGCCCGTCTGTAAAGTGGTCATGTGAATGCCCACCTCATAGGGGCCCCGGGAGAGTTGGACCAGGTAAGGCACGAGAGGCGCCAGCATGGCTGGCACTGGGGGGTGTTAATTTCCCACCCTTCCTCGAGCAGGCTGTGAGTCCTCGATAGCTACGTGCTGTGCCCAGAGAGGGGGTGTGGAACCTCACTTGTTACTATAGAAAAACTCGAGCTTCATTTACTACTGAGAATGTATAACACTCTGATGGTCTTGCCTGGAGATCTTATTTTTCCTCTTTGCACACATTATTAAGCATTTAATTCCAAGTGATTTTTCTGCAACTTTTGCTTGCCTTGGGTGAGTTCTGGCATGCTGTGTTGTAAAACGAGAGGCTTTCATTCATATTGTATGACGTTTGTGCGAACGAAACCCATGTCACCCACTCATGAATAATACACCTGTTCTTGCCCTCCCTGAAGGATATTTTCCTGAACAATCTGAAAGCACAGCCACCACCTCAGAATCTCCAGGAAGTCAGTATTGCAAATTCATTTAACTTTATTAAGTCTTGCTCCATGAAATATTGACGTGATGGAGCCAACAGCTAAGGGAAGGACAGAAAAAAACTTCAGCTATGTCATCAGAGCGCCCAGCAGTGACGGGTTTGATATAATGAACGTTGATGTGAAGGTTGACACGTCCTGGGTGTTCCGGGATGTGGAAGACAGCAGTGAGGAGCCAGGATGTCTTCTGGAAGCAGCAGCCAGTAACCCAGATGTGGACACAGGGACACTCAGGAAGCAGCTGGAATCCTCCGAGCAGAAGCTGCTGACAGCGGTGGACAAGTATGTGACATCGGAATCCGCGCTGAGGAACAGGTAGCTGTGCCGTTTTGATCTCTTTGTGTATATTTAGCAAATCCTGGGGCATCATAATTGTGTTATTACGGTGTGTTGAATCATGACTACAGCCTAGGAAACAGGTTCACAAGGTACATAACCACCGAGGGCAGCCATTTGTGCTCAGTCCCTCCTGTCTTTCCCATCCTCTGCTCCCTGCCTTCCATCTGGACACAGCTAGTGGGAGACCCCAGAAGGCGGGAGGAAGGGAGAAGCCAGGGTCTCCCCCCACTTCTGCTCTAGGTGTTGTCATCTCCAACTGTGGCTGTAACTCAGACACACTCTCTGCTCCCTCTGTGGTCCCAGCTCCTGCGGGGTGGCCTGGCTCCCTGGGCCTGGTAACACCATCTCCACCCCCAGGGCCAGAAGTGGCTCCCGGCAGTGGCTTGTCTGGGCTGCCTGTCACCTCTGCCTGGCCTTGTGGCTCTGCCATCATCTTGCAATAGTTTCTCTGCATTTGTTTCTCTCTGCTGAATTCCTTGGCCTGGGCTCTGTTTCCCTGACGGAGGTGACATGGTCCCTAGGTGGCACATTTGAGTCTAGGTCTTTCTCCAAAGCCTGTGGTCTTTCCTGATGATTTATTGACCTAGTCTGGCAGAATGAGGTGGGGCCTTTCATATATATCAGAGGAAAAACCCAGCATGTCTATGACTGGGATCGATTCTAATGGGCTTGCTAATATCCCAGCGACCCAAGTGCCTTGGATTTTTGTGAGACTTCCCCATTTTCCTCCATTTGCCTTTATTTCAATAAGACAAGTCATTAAAGGTGTATGTACATGTGATTTACTGCTTTCCCTTTTGGTAAAACTTTTCACATGAAGACATTCACAAATCAGAAAAATTCTTTTGTTATCCTATGTGATTACTCGTTCATATATCCATTCATTCATCCTGCAGCTTGCATTACTCCCAAGAGTCAGGCACCAGGTCGTGTTAGTGTGCTTGGGCGGCCATGTCAAGGCAGTCGGGCCTCCCTGAGTGTCGTCGATCTCTTAGTAACAGCGATTGTGAGTGAAACGTGTTTGGAAACCAGTTTGCAATTGGCTGATTGATATAAATGAAGGCTGAGTTCCTGCAGCGTACTTCTGATCACAAAACATCTCCAACTTCTGAATAAAGATCCTAGACACTTCTAATATTAAACATTGAAATAATTGTGAAAGAAATTTCCAATTTAAGAAAGACTAATAAAAACGAGCAAGATAATGACTTACCCAACTGTTCCAGTCCGGGGGTGGCCGCCTGGGCCTTTCTCCGCAGCTCAGCGCTCAGGGCGGGACCCAGCCCCGGACAGGGCGCCACCCCACGGCAGGGCGCACTCACCTCTCCCCCACGCTCACTCAGACTGGACCACGTAGACACGAGAGTCAGTAAACCCTCAGAGCTTTGGGACGTGGGAGGAAACCCCTGTAGACATGGGGGGCACGTGCCAACTCCACACAGACAGTGGCCCTGGCTGGGAATCAATTTTTTTTCTCATCTGCATTATAACGAAACGATGTTGAGCAGAGTGATGTTATTCAAGACCTGCTGTACTGCACACTGGGTGACTCAACAGAAATTTACTTCCTTACATTTCTGGAGCCCAAAATTCTGAGAGCAAAGTGTTGGCAGGGTTAATTTCTTCTGAGGCCTCTCTCCTTGGCTTGCAGACAGCTGCCTTCTCCCTGGTCCTCACCCAGTCGTCCCTCTGTGCTGTCTGTGTCCTGATCTCTTCTTTTATTTATTTATTTATAGACAGAGTCTCACTAGAGTGCCACGGTGTCAGCCTAGCTCACGGCAACCTCAAACTCCTGGGCTCAAGCGATCCTCCTGCCTCAGCCTCCCAAGTAGCTGGGACTACAGGCATGAGCCACCATGCCCGGCTAATTTTTTCTATTTTTAGATGTTTGGCTAATTTCTTTCTATTTATAGTAGAGATGGGGTCTCTTGCTCAGGCTGATCTTGAACTCCTGAGCTTAAGCAATCCTCCCGCCTCAGCCTCCCAGAGTGCTAGGATTACAGGCGTGAGCCACCACATCTGGCCTCTGATCTCTTCTTATGAGGACACTGGTCCTATTGGATTAGGGCCCAGTCTAATGATTTTCTTTCAACTTAATTACCCCGTTAACGATCTTATCTCCAAATACAGTCACATTCTGGGGTTAGTGCTTCAATATGTGAATTTTGAGGAGGATACAATTTAGCGCGTAGCGTAAGTCCTGGGGGTTGAGAGCTGGGGAAGGCAGGCCCCGGCCCTGAGACACTAGCAGTATAGCTGCACAAGGCTGTACGTTCAAATCTCCCTCCAGACAGATTGGCAGTGAAAACCAGAAGGTCAGCGGACCTGGAGCTGATGGGGAAAGCCCCACCAAAGGAGGCCCATCGTGTGCGGAGACACAGAGATCCCAGGGACACCACGCCTGCTGGAGACGAGGGGCCAGGCGGCCAGGGCCTGGGGAACGTGGCTGGTGCCTTCTGTTCTCTTTGATGACGGGGTGCACCATCTTGCAGGAGAGGGGCAGGGCGAAAGAGGAAAGGCCCCCACGCCAGTCCCATCCTGGCCCCCTTGAGCCCCAGATGCATAGAGCAATGTTATCTCCTTTTAAAGATGAGGAAACTGAGGCTGAGGATGAAATACATTATCCAGGGTCACTAAGACCTGAAGTTCTGAGTGCAGATTTCAGGCTGGCTAGGGTATGGTAAAAGCTAAGGTAGAGTATGCATTAGATTTTGCTTCAATTAAAGAGTTAAAATATGAAAGTATTTATTATAAAAATAATGTAACAGGTTTGTTAAAAATTTGAGAAAGAAAACCCCACTCTCATCTTCATCATAACACTGTGATGTTGCACATTCATTTCCAATCTAAATGCAACAAAATTAGTAATAGCTGAGCACTTACTGAGTGCTTGGTCGGTACCAAGCCACCGTTTACATGCTTGACAAGTATTAACACAGTTAATCCTTAAAACAATACTGGAAACGGGATGATGATGTTATCCTCATTGTATAGATGCGGAGATCAAGACACTGGGTGGTTCAGTAACTTACCCGAGACCCCACGCAGGACTTGCCGAGGCCCGCAAGGTTTCTGCAGCTGTGGCAGCCCACGTGCCCCGCTGCCGCAGTGGAGTCTCCGAGTTTCATAGCACTCTTTGCTGCACTGGATGTGAATATTTCTGCAAACTTGTCATTAGCTCAATGACATTAGCTTAATCAGTGAAAAACGGCACTTCATTGTCTTGTTTCATGTTTGGGAGTGTATCGGTTTCCTATGGCTGCTGTGACAAGTTACCACAAACTTGGTGGCTTAAAACAGCACAAATTGATCGTCTTACAGTTCTGGAGGCCAGAGGTCAGAAATCAGTCTCGCTGGGCTGAAGTGAGGGCGTCAGTAGGGCCGAGCTCTCCAGAGATCACAGGGCAGTCCCTTTCCTTGCCCTTTGTGTCTGCACAGCTGCGGTCCTCGGCTCCTGGGACCTTCCTCTGTCCTTGGAGCCAGCAGTGTGGCGTCCTGCATCAGCAGTCACTTGCCTTCTCTGGAGTCCAGTCCCTCTGCCCTCCTCATCAGGATGATGCGGTTGTAGTTAGGACACCCTGGATAACCCAGGGTCACCTCCCTGTCTCAAGATCCTCAATGCAGGCACCTGTGCAGTGTGTCTTTTGCATTTTAAGGTAACATCCATAGGTTCCAGGGATATATCCAGGACCTCATATATTTGGGGGCCACAATTCAGCCTGCCAAGGTGAGCTTAGTCATTTTCTGCTTAGTTTAAGATTAGAAATAGTATCAGAATTAAATGCTGTCTCATATTTAATGTTGCAGTGCAATCTGAAAAACTAAACAGAAAGGCTTTTTTTTTTTTCCTTTCATATCTCGCCACATTTCACCACCCATCAGAAAGTGCTCAGTCTGACTCTGACTCTTTCACCCAGGGCTGCTCCTCAGGTCCAGTTTGGAAGGACCTTGATTGTAATCCACACACGAGTTCACACTCCCTTATATCACTCTTGAGACCTTCCCTCAAGGCCTGAGAACTGGAACAAGAGAGGGGACTCTGGGCCTTATTATTAACAATAATGTATCATTTAACTTAATTTTCACGACAACCTGCTGAGCAGGGTGCAGTGGCCTGGCTTTATAGACAGATGCTGAAGATTACTGCAGTGAACCAGCCCAGTTAAGGCGCCATGGGTGGTAGATGGCAGAGCCAGGAGGCAAAGCTAGGTCTTCACCCAGGGGAGCAGAGTCTGTCGTGCATGAGCAGGTCCCCTGGCAGGGACTTGGGGAAAGGAGCAGGGACTGTGCAGAGCTTGTCCATGGAGGCTGTGAACACGCTGTTCACGTGCACCATGGTTTTCCACTAGAGAGGCAAGGTTAGCACATAGGGGCTTGCAGCCCAGGCACAAGCAGCAGACAGGCATGTTCTTGCAGTGCCTCCTCTCCCAATGGGACCAGATGCCCAGCCTTTCCCTGTGGACTTTCTCCTGCCATCCTGTGTGTATCCTTTCTACAGAGTTGTGAGCAGAGTCCACCTTCAGTCTGGGTGGTGCTTTTGCTTGTGATGCAACCTCACTGTTTCCCCAGGGCCACACAAAACCTTCGTGTGGCTTGGCCATTGCTAACTGTTAGATAGTTAAGCCACTTCCAACTTCTCAGTTGGAAGAGTAAATAATACAGAGATTGAGTTTTTTTAATTGCAGAAACAGTTTTTTAAAATGTCAATCATTTCTTTGGAAGAGATTCATAAGAAAGTAGCTAAAATGGGAGGCAACAGAGCATAGGGTCAACAGTGTGATTTTAAGAATCAGACAGGTTGGACTCTATACGGCTGTGTGACTTTGGGCAAATTGTCTGCCCTCTCTGATCCTCAGTTTCCCTTGTGTGTGATGTAGGGATAACAGAATCCATTTGAAGCCTGGCAATGTTGTGAGGATAAATTAAAACCAGGCAGTTGAAGCTCTCAGCCTAAATGGCTCAGACTCGGTCACTCTCAGTTGGTATTACCCAAATGTGGGATGACTGGCTTAGGGGTGAGAACATCCTTAAGATTGCTGATGCATGGCATCTTATTATTCACACGCTATATTTGAAGTATTATAATCTCTAAAACTATATGTATGAATGTCGTACAAAATGTAATTTTATCAGCACATCAAACTGGCCAAATAACAAAAAAAAAAGTTGGCCCCAGTGTCCGTGAAAGCCTCAGGCTGTGTTTCCTGCATCCTGAGCGAGCTTCTCCCTGCTTCCCACGCCGCAGAATCCAGGAGCTGGAGCTGTCGGAGAAGAAACTCCTCGGGAGGGTGGACCAGCTGAGCGCCCACGTGGCCCGGGAGAGAAGCTCCTGGCTCTGGGCCCAGGAGAAGCTGGCGGCGCTGCAGGGGGAGCTGGCCAGCCAGGTACGTTCCCTTCTTCTTTCCAGGCCCTGTTTCCTGTCCCCGCAGCGCCGTGGGAACACGCAGCAGCTGCGGCTGGGCAGACAGCTGGGTGGTCTGGGAGAGCAGGAATCAGAGGGATCCTAATTCTATGCTGTGCGTTGTGGCTGCGGGCCTGGGGTGTGCAGGGGATGCAGGGGGCAGGGAGGGGAGGACTGCATCTGCTGACCTGTGGGGGCTGCACGCTCGCTGGGGGCTCTGGTCAGAGGTCCATTTCCACGGCCTTGGTGCCCGAGGTCCCCAGGACCAGACCGTCTCCTGAGGGCAGGAGATGACCGATGCAGGGTCCCTGTCCGGCAGGGGGAGACACTGATGGAAGCAAATGATTCTAGAACTGGAGTGGGTGCCACGAGGGTGGTGCAGGCACACCGTGTGTGGGTGTGCCGTGGGGGTGCGAGGGTTAAGGACAGGCACGGAGAACTGGGGCTGAGTGAGTTGGGCCTTGTTGGGAAGGGCACAGGAGGCAAGTAACAGCGTGGGCAGAGGCATGGAAGTGAGGGAGAACCGACCAGGACCGGGCAGAGGATGTGTGCAGGGGTGGGGGCAGGGGGGCAGAAGGGTCAGGCTGCCAGGTCCTCCGTGGCGACCAAATTCTGAAGGCATCGAGGAGCAGGGGACTTAAGCAGGGAAGGCTCAGGCTGGGATGGTCATTTCCCATCCACAGTGATGCCATCCTCACTGTGCGGGAGAGAGGTTCTGGTGGAGGGGAACATCGGAGCCCTCCTTGGGGAAGCTGTGGGCTCTGGAGGCAGACGCCTGGAACTAAACCCTGGTTATGCCACTCACTAGCTATATGACCTTGGGCAGGTGGCATAACCTCTCTGGGCCTCAGTTTCTTCATCTGTGAAATGGGAATAATATAGTACCAACCCTCTCAGATTGTTGTGTGGGTTAAGTGTGAGTTAATACATGTAAAATACCTCCAACAGTAGGTATTTAAATAACGCTATCTGCTTTTACGATTATTAGCCATGACTGAAATTTTCCAGATGAGGAGGGCTACAGGGGAGGCAGTCTTAGGAAAGACAGCAGAGGCAGAAACGACAAGACTTCAGGGCAGCTGCATGTGGTGCCCAAAGATCCCCCGAGGAATCCTGCTGTAGTCGGTTGCTGTTTAGACTGTAGCCCAGGCATTTTCAAATCGCAGGTTGTACCCATTGATGGGATGTGAAATCAACTCAGTGGGTCACAACCAGCATTTGTAAAAAATGAAATATTCTAGGAAATATGAAAAGGCATCGCATGTGCTAAGGGGAGTGCTGTTTCATGAAACTCTTGTTTCCACTGTACACAGGGGTGTGTGCAGGGCGGGATGATGTTCCCGTGTGTCTCGTGCACTGGTGGCCCGTAAGAGCAGTGCAGGGTGGAAAGATAAGTTGTCCAGTTAAATTGAAATTAGTCTCTGAGATGCCGGGGAGACATCCAAGTGGAGGTTTCTGGACTTCAGATGCAGAAAGTCGACTACATTCCCCTCATTGGTTCATAGCACCGCGCCATTGCTGTGCCGAGGGGAGTGCTTAACACCAGGTGTCGCGGCTGTGTCTCCAGCCTGGAGATGGGACGTCTCTGTAGAAAACACTGTCATAAATATTCTTGGAGCCATTCCCTATGTGAATCAGACACAGCCCTGCAATGGACAGGTTCACAGTGTGATGGGACAGAGGATGAGGGGACAGCAAGTGAAGTGAGGTTAGGGAGGCGAGGAGCACGACAGGGACCAGCAGTTTCTGCAGGACACCAAGCCCTTTCCACTGCGTCCTCTTGTTCATTGCCGGCTCGTGTGATATGTGTGCTCCAGGAAAACACCTGTCATGAACCTTCATTTCCAGAGGAGGGGCAGAGTTCAGAGGGACAAGGGGGCTTGCCCCGGTCTCTTGGCTATCACTCCGTCCAGCTACCAACCAGCCCCCAGCCCCTAACACAAAACCTCTTGCCAGAGCCATCTGTATTTTGAAGTAGTATATGAGTGAGTTTTCTGTGCCCTTGGTAGCTTAGCTCTGTTGTTGTCATATTTCCAGTAAGCATTTACATACAACGATGCTCATTTCTGTGGTGACCTGTGGTCATTTTGAAAGCTGTTGAAGGCAGACCCATCCAGGCGATGGAGCCCTGTCCACTGAGCACCATGCAGCACTGATTATGGAATTTGCACCTTCAGGAAGACCGGGAGACTTTTCCTCCCAGGGACTCTGACTCCAGCGTTTGTCTACCCCAACATGCCCCAGGACAAATTATTCAAACAAAGCTTGTCTGAGCTATTGTCAAGTTTCTTCTTCCACGTTTGCTCTTTGCTTGTTTGCTTTTGTTTTCTGCAAGTGCTCTGGCAGAGTGGCAGCAGCAGGCACTAGCAGTGGAAAGAAAGCTTCACATGGAGGCAGTTCCACCTGTTTGTTTGAATTAATTCCAAAAATTAGGCAAAGACTCCAATTTTTGATGTGGGTGGTGCACCCCAGTCCAGCTTGTAGCACGTGTGTGGAGAGGAGGAAAGCTTAAGAGTAGGGAGACGTATTCTCTGGTCAGGCAGGTGGCCCGGTGAGGAAAGAAAAGGCCTGAGTCAGATACAAGGGGCTGGGAGTCCTGGCTGCAGGGAACTTTAGCTGTGTGCTGTGCAGTTGTTCCTCAGTACCCCCAGGGGCTGCAGCAGTACCTCTGTCCAAGGGGGAGTATCCACAGTAATGACAGCCGCTGTGGCACTGGTGTCCTGATGCAGCAGCCAGAGCCGTGGACCCTCCTTGGGCCAGTCACTGACCTTCTAGGTGCTGGCAAATGCGGAGCTCTGGGTAGTGCTGGGAAGGAGGTGGGGACACTCGGGAGGCTCCAGCAGCAGCTGTTTACACACTGGTGTGGCCATATTCAACACAGGGACAACTCCTGCAGCCGTTGGGGTGTGTTACGGCTGGTGGGCGTCCTGCCCGCTGCACGGCACCCATCCAAGGACTCAGGGAGCACCTGGGTGTGCAGGGCCCTGACTAGGGTGAGGTGAAGGAGGCACTCGCCTCCTGTGCAAAGTTTAAGGGGCACCAAAAACTCAATCATGGAGATAAATAATATTTCGATGCAATATTTTAATGCAAAAACAATTAATACAAAAAATACACCAAGCACAAAATATGGAAATGTTAAGGAAAGACAGGATCAATGTCAGCGACGGCGTGCCCTTTCGGCTTCCTGACGCCCTCATCCACCGTGAACTTGTAGGTGCGGGAGAAGGAGAGCCTGGCCCGGCGGCAGCTGCGGCGGCTGCAGGAGCGGCTGCGGCGCAAAGACGAGGCGCTGGGGCGGCAAGCGGCGGCCCTGGAGCGCTGCCGGCGGCTCCAGCGGCGCCAGCTGCGCCTGGTGCGCAAGCAGGAGCGCGTCCTGCGGGCGCAGGTGCAGCGGCTGGAGCGCGACGTGCAGCGCCTGTGCCGCGCCGCCGGCCTCCTGCTGGCACGGCTGGACGCCGCAGGCCCGGGTCCCCAGGGCGCCGCCGAGGCCGCTGCAGAGCTGTGCGCCCTGCAGGCGAGGGCTGAACGCGAGCGGGAGGAGGCCGAGCGCCAGCTGCGGGAGCAGAGGGCCGCCCAGCGCCAGCTCCGCGGGCAGCTGGAGGAGTTGCGCTGCTGCGTGTACCGGCTCACGCTGTCGGAGATCGGTCTGCTCGAGCAGCTGGAGGACCTCGCCCAGCAGAACCGCAGCCTGCGGCAGGAGCTGGGAGCCCAGGCGCCTGCTGGTCACTGCAGCCTGGTAAGTGGCTGGAGCCCAGGGCAGGAGTAACCTTTCGTTTTCTTTCTCATATAGCCACTTGGTCAAGTCATCGGCCCATTTGTTCCCCAGTCTTCCCTTCATACACCCATCCCAGCCAGCCCAATCCACGCGTCCTTCATTCCATCCATCCTCCCACCCACGCGCCACCCCTCCAACCTCACCACCCATTCTGCAACACGGGATCCCACCAGCCATCTGCCCACCCACCGATCTTCCACCACCCACGAGTCCACTGGCCCATCCATCCACCAGTGCACCCAATTGTCCACCACCCACCACCCAGGTCATTTTAATAATGGCTTTATCTGTGGTCACAGTTTACCCATCTGCCACTCTATCCTCCTATTGTCACTCTTGTGCATTTCCTGTTCGTTCTTCCTCCCTTGTGTTCATCAGATAAAAGGAAAACAAACTGTACATTTAATATTGGCACCTCGTAATTTTGGAAAATAAATTGTGCATAGATGGAAATTGTCATTTAAAATTCTCTTCTGTAACTTTCCTAAACATAAGACTTTAATTTAGGCTGTTGGGCTCTCCATCCGTCCCCTACACTGCTGCTTGCTATGTCTTCAAAATGGTTGTCTGGGAGGAAGCGTGAGCACCCCAGTATCTAGGAGGAACAAGCTCATGTTTGGTCCCTTTTGTGTTTTCTCATTTATTGCTAAGAACACCCTTGTGGGCCTGGCACTCTTTTCCCACTGAAGAGATGGAGAAACTGAGGCCCAGGGAGGTTGAGTGACGTCATCGCAGGCACCCGCTACTGAGCATCAGGACAGGAGCTGAGCTGTGACACCACCCTGCTGCCCTCACCTCAAGATCCTGGGCCCAGAGTTTGTTCTTGAGGATTTGGGGCAGCACCAGAGGGTGAATTTGGTAGATTCTGTGCCATCACTCACAAGCCCTGTCCACACATCTATGGCCTTCTCAAGGTTTCATGCTTTCTCTTGTAAAAGTCCCAGGGGCCCAAGGAGACTGCATCTCGCGGGGGGCACCTGCTCTCAGGGTTGCGCTGGAGGCTGGTGTGCCCTGTCACATTCTCTTGAAAATTCCCCAGATGGCCCATCGAGTGTGGTCCCAGCCAGCTCTGCTCTCGCCTCGGGAGCGTCGTCTCTCATCAGCTGAGTAGCAGAGAAAGCAGAGCTGCCGTGTAGGAGCATCCGGGTCTGAATGCTGATCCTTCAACACTGGAGCCATGCGCTGTGGGACCAGCTGCTCGCACCCAGAGATGCAGGGGAGGGTTCCAGCTCTGCCTCCTACCAGCTGCGACACCTTTGGGCAGCTTCCTAAACTCTCAGCCCTCAGTGTTCCCAAGTGTGAAAAGGGACTGATACTGGGATGATACTAATAATATTTCTTCCCAGCATGGCTATGAGGATGAAATAAGAAAGTACAGGGAGAGGTCTGAGCACGGTGCCTGGTACGTAGTGAGTGATCAGTCAAATCTAGCTTCACTCACTGTCACCGTCACCACAGCCACGATCAACAGCGGCATCACCACTGTGGTCCTCCCATCATCCCTTTCCGGGCTTGTACTCACATGGAAGGATGTTGGGGAGAGTCACCGCACTACTGGACCTTGTAGGTTTCTCTCTCTTGGCTTTTTATGTATTTTTTCCAATCCTTGTCCTGGATTGGAGTAGGTGAAGTGGGAGTGGGATTTGTCTCCACAGGTCCTCTGGAATGACTGCTGGAAGGGACCTGGGGTGGACAGGGCCTGTGGTCACCAGCTCCCATATCCCCGTGGGCTGTGGATGAGCTGGGGAGGGGCTGAGAGAACTGAAGTGGGCTTCTGGGAAGGGCTGCCCAGGGCAGGTCATTTCACGCCTTTTGGCCGTCATTGCCTGATAGACAGATCAGCGCATACGTACTACGTTGCTAAAGCTGCTATAACCCAGTACCACAAGCTGGATGCCTGAGGCAGCTGAAATGTCTCCTTTCCCGGCTCTGGAGGCTGGGAAATCCTAGATCAAGGCGTGGGCAGGGCTGGTGCCTTCTGAGCACTGGGAGGGGGACTCTGTCCCAGGCCCACCTCCTTCGCTTGTGGATGGCCGTTTGCACATCACCTTCCCTCTGCAGCTGTCTGTGTCCAAATTTCCCCTGCTGTAAGAACACCAGCATGGTGGATCAGGGCCCCACCCTATCCCGGTGTGACTCCATCTTGACTGACTACCTCTGTAAGGACCCTATTTTCAAATAAGGTCACATTCTATGGACCTGGGGATTAGGACTTCAACATGTGACTTTCAGGGGATGCAATCCAACTCATGACAAGTGCCCCCCTGGATGAACTGTTCTGAGGACCCACGAGATGCCACAGCTCTGTGGGTTCCAGATGCCTAACGGCAGGGAGTGTGTGCTACTTGTGGGGCTTTGCGCGGGCAGATACAAACAGTCCCTAACGTGCACTGAAGCACTGCTTGTGCTGTTGACCTTATCCCTATTTTACAGAGGAGGAAGTGGAGGGACCTACTGGCCCATAGCCTATGCAGGGTCACACAGATGTTAAGTGGTGTGTCTTAGTCTGTTTGGGCTGCTATAACAAATGGCTGTAGACTGAGTGGCTTAAACAACAAAAACATTTATTTCTCACAGTTCTGGAGGCTGGGAAGTCTCTGAGACTGAGGCACCTGCAGATGTGGTGTCTGGTGACGATCTGCTTCCTGGCGTGGCAGAGAGAGCAGAGAGGAAGCAGGTTGTCTCCAGTCTCTTCCGATAAGGGCATGAGGCTCCACCTCGTGGCCTGATCATGTCCCAAAGGCCTCACCTCCAAAGATTGTCCCTTTGGGGATTTGGGTTTCAACAGATGGATTTTGGGGGACACAGACATCAGACTGTAACATGGTAAGACCAGGACTGGCACCTTGGTGGCTGACCCCGTAGCTGTGCTGTAAATGCTGTGCCCTGCTCCTCTAGTAGATCCCAGTCCGTGGGTCGGTGTCAGTGTGCTTGGGGCCAAGCACCAAGGGCTGGGACATGAGTAAGACAAGATCTGCCTGCACAGGATGACAGACAACAGCCTGGGAGGAGGGGGTAGGGAAAGAAAGGAGTAGGAGAAGGCACCCTGTGGAGTCCGTGGGTCACTGTGAGCATTGGAATGCAGGCCACAGGGTGTGACAAGGCTGCCAGGTCCTGTCCTTGTCTCAGAGCAGCGGATGGCCTAGACTGAGAGTATCTGAGGTCAAACAGGGCCACCTGGGGAGGGAGAAGCCGCCCTCAGAGGGCCCCCGGGGAATGTAAGGTGCCAGCCAGCCACAGGCTCCTAGGCTGGGTGCAGCCTGAGACTGTGAGCATCGGAATGCTAGAACCTCTCGATAAGGAAACTGCAGAGCCAGAGGCTACCCTTTGGGGTCCTGGTCAGAGTGGCACAAGCCCTAGTGGCTGGCGTACATGGCTTCCAGGCCTCTGCACATCTATGAAGTCACATACAGAGTCCAGAGAGCAGCTTACATTGTGACGTCCCAAAGCTGCCAGTGCGTTTTCACAGGGGCGGTGAGTGTCCCTGAGGACTAAGAGCAGGTCTTTCTCTGGATATCTGTGGCGACCACCAAAGGATCTCCCCCCATAACCCCTCTGCTGTGGCCTCCATTGCCTCAGGATCAAGCTCCACCTCCTAACCATGGCATTCGAGGCCCCTGGAGCTCTATCCTGGGACTCCTTTTTCATGCTCAGTCCCCTCTACCCTGCTCTAGCCACACTGAGCTCCTGCAGGTCTCTGAACATGCCAGGCTCTTCTGGCCTATAAACCTTCCCTGTGTCTAGAAGCTTCTACTGTCTTCCCCTGTTTAGACTCTTTGGTAAACCCATTCAGCAGGAATGTTGCTTCCTCCAGGAAGACTTTTCTGAGCTCACATCAGCTCGTTCCCTCCTCAGTGCCGCATGTGACATGACCCTCCTGGTGGCCCTCTCCTTCCCTGTGCCCAGCTGCTGGCCCCACGGCCATGTGACCCTCCTCATCACCAGTGGGTTCCGACTCAGCTCCAAATCCCAGCCCTGGGATGTGAAATGTTTTGTGAGCGAGTGACTCAATGGATAAATGAACATGAAACTTCTGGCTGAAGGGACTGCCGCGCAGTGGCAGTGCTGGGAAGTAAGGTATAGAAGTTGGGATTTGTGCAACAGAAAGAAAGTCATTGCAAAGGCTGACATTTATCGCGTGCTGCTCGCCCGCCCGGCACAGTAACGAGCTGCATTCCCCCAACAAGCTTATGAAGTGGTAAAATTATTGATTCTCATTTTGCAGAGGAGGAAACTGAGGCAGGAGGTAAAGTCACTTGCCAAAAGAAGTGAAAGCAGCAGTACCTGAAAGGAGGCACAGGCTTCGCCACCACCTTTGTGCTGTCTGGTGTGCTCTGGGAGCTATGGCATGACTCATGGTGAGGGCAGTTATTATGAGAAAGGCAGGGCAAACATGGTTTATCTGCAGCCGTGTCTGAATGCTTCTCCATGAGTGTGCACCGAGCGCCTGCCATATCCCAGGCACGGTGAACCAGGCACGGACCCTGCTCTCCAAAGTTTGCAGGGGAGACAGACACAGATCGGTGCTGCAGTGCTGTTATGGCAGAGGACAGTGTAAGACTGTGGCCTGGCCTGGAGGGTGACAGAGATGCTCATGCAGAGAGATGAACAGCAGTCAGGCTCTTCAAATGTCCTTGTCCAGTGTTGTCCCAGAGCTGAGATCAGGCTCCAGTGTCAGGGCCTTTAGGAATTACTGGTGCATAGATCACCTCCTGGTGGCAGCTACAAAAATCTCTTTGTTGTTTGCTGAACTGTAGAATTGTAAGCAGCCGCTTGCTGAAGGCTTGTGTCTGCGCAGAGCTGCGTGTTGCACACTTGTTACCCTGGCAGCAGGCAAGGGCTGTAAAGGACAGTGTTGATAATGTCAAAAAATAAAACATGCAAAAAGCATGAACATACAAATAATATAAAATAAAATACAAATGGCCAGTGGTCTTACCAAAAACGGTCAGCTCCATTAGTTATAAGATAAAGGTAAATGATCAAAACCTCGGGATTCCATTTTCTTATATTTGTCAAATATTAAAAGATCTTGCTTCTGTGCAGGGTTTGAGCTATTGAGAGTATAAATGGGATCATCCTTTGGGAAGGCTGTCAACCAGTATTACATGCCTTAAAAATATCTATGCCTGTTTCTCAGCCATTTGATTTCCATGATCGTATCCAAAAAGTGGCCAGAGGGTGTGGAAGAGTTATGCACGGTGATGTTTATCTCAGAGCCGGTTTATAGTTGGTAAAAACTGGAAACAACCTAAGTGTCCAATAAGAAGGCATTGGTTTGGTAATTTAAGGCATGCCTTATGGCAGAGGATGTTAGACAGCTATAAAAACCACATTGCAGAAACTTGTAGAGAAATGATCCTTCTATATCATTAAATGCAAAATGCACAAAGTACAAATTTACATTTTGTGTAAGGAGAAATTGTACAGTGTCTATACATAGGAAAATGTCTGTGCATAGAAAAAAACCCAGAAGGATATATTCTAACACCTTAGTGTTTGTGTCTGGACATCATTATATTCCTCATTTTCTTCTTTTTGCTTAGCTTTCAAAATAATTGCACATTAACGCTGAAACCAGACAAAGCTGCAGGCAAGTGTTTTCTGGAATGTTGAAAAGTAGGAAAGCCCAGCCAGGCTGAGCCTCGGGCAAAGCAGGAAGGAGCAGAGAAAGCCCCACATCATGTCTGGAGACCTGAGCACTGCGCCTGTTCTCCCACCGACTTGCTGTTTGACAGTGGGCAGCTCATCACCCTCTCTGAGTGATGACTTCATCACGTGTGAAAAGAAGGGGGTGAAATGGATGGCGGGTGACATTTTAGCACAGCATCATCTTCTAGCGTGTCCCCCAGAGGATGTCAGCTCCTTGAGGCGGGGATCCTCGGTGTGTATCTGTGGCTGTGCCCCAGCTACAGTGCAGGTGCTCAGCGAGCATTTGTGAAATTGCATCGAGGTCACCCTTGGCATTGGAACAAAGTCAAAGTGGGATTTGTGATTAAAAACTGACGACCATTGCTCCCCTCCTGAGATGTGAAAGTGGCTTTTGGCGCTGCCTCCCAGCCTCTTCCCTTTCTGCTCCTTCCTCCTTCCTTCCACTTCCCTGTCTCCTGCTCATCTTTTAATTTCTGTCTCTTTCCTTCTCATCCTACCCCCTCTCTTCTTTCTCATTCACTCTCTTTGTCTCCTTTCCTTTCTGTCTTCACTCTCTTTTCATTTCCTCTTCTCCATCTCACTCCTGTGCTGACTTTGAGGTGTGGAAGGGAGGGGCCGAGAGCCAGGTGCGGGAGGGCTTTGCCTGCCCTCCGGGGAGGACCTGCCAGCCAGGCGGAGGGAATGGCACCTGCAGAGGCCTCGGAGGCTGGGAGAGCTGGGGCCGGCAGGCGGCCACTGTGAGGGGGAGCCAGGGTGCTGAGCGGCAGGGGAGTGACAGCGTGGGTGGCCTCAGGCACCTGCTGCAGCACTGCCCCGCCCCTGGCCTGAGTGGAGCCGAGGGAGGCCTTGCAGTCAGGAAGGATGTGAGGGGCATCTGCTGAGGGCAGGTGAGGGCCTGGGGAGCAGGCGGGGGGTGGGGCAGGGCATTTGCTGTTCATTTCTGTTTCCATCTCACCTGGAACCTCACCTGGCACCTAGTAGGAGCCTAATAAGTGCTTGCTGAATAAATGCACCAATAAGTCCAAAACATCTGCTCTATCCATCTAGTTATCATTTATTAAGCACCTACTATGTGCCAGGCTAGGGCGCAGGTGCAGACAAAATGAAGCCATTTCCTCCTTAAGGAGCTCACAGTCTAGTGGGGGAGGGCGAGTCGGCCAACAGCACGAGGTTAGGACACGGTGGCAGAAGCAGCCCCAGGCAACGGGAGCCCAGCGAGGCCTGAGCCCCTGGTGCATGGGGGGTGGGTGCTGATTTTCTTCTGCCCACCCCACGCCTCCACCCGCAGCAGCAGGAAGGAGTCGCCTCTGAGGAGTCGTGATTTGCCAAGGGGCGGCTGGCACCGAGCTCCTTGCTGCCCGCCTTTTGGAGAGGGCCCAGGGAGAGAGTGTCCAAGGTACCTGGTGGTAGCATTTGGGACTTGGTGACAGTTGAAGGATAGGACTGTCCGAGCCCCTTCAGCAGATGCCCACTTCCCTTGGTGGGCACTGAGAGAACTTCTGCACAGGAAGGAGACGGGCAGGAGCCTTAGGTGCCCCTTGGGACGGACAAGCTCCTCTGAGGACCTAATGCCACCATCGTTGTCTACTGGAAGGTGCCAGGTGCTGGGAGGAGGCAGTGTGGCCTGGTGAACCCAGAGCACAGGACCAGGGCTGGGCTGCCAGGCCGTGCGTGCCCTCTGCTCTCTGAGCCTCGGTTTCCTCACCTATGAGGGGACTCAGCCCCCTGCTAGGGAGGGACCCGTGGGG
Organism: Cheirogaleus major; assembly: GCA_963574435.1. Classification (NCBI taxonomy): domain Eukaryota; kingdom Metazoa; phylum Chordata; class Mammalia; order Primates; family Cheirogaleidae; genus Cheirogaleus; species Cheirogaleus major. The sequence continues at coordinate 41,987 of CAUYPO010031573.1, read as the reverse complement.
ATGGGCTTGGAGTGGACACTTCAGCCAGGACACTGACGGCTCCTGACGTCCTTTGTCTTGCTCCAGGATGCGCCGGGCTGGGCTCAGGGCGCCCCATTGCACCTTCCCAGGGAGGAGGCGCCAAAGGCCTGCGAAAGCCAAGGCTGGGGACCCTGCCTCCGGGCCAGTGACAGCCCCGGACCAAAGGCCTCTGCAGGTGTGTGGGCACTGCTGTGCGGGCGTGGGGGGGGGGGCCAGTCCTTGTGATGTCCTCACGATGCAGGGGGAGGGGGGTCCCCCTCCACAGACAGGAAACTGAAGCTCAGAGAGGTAGTGTCACTTGTTCAGTGTCACACAGCTGGTAAAGGTGAGACCAGAGTGAGCAATGCCCACGAGGGGGCCTTTGACTCAGGTTCACACCCCTGGCCCTCGGGAGGGTTCCAGCTGGGGGCTCAGCATGCCAGCAAGCGGGCAGCGGGGGCCTGTCTCCATGGAAGTCCAGACAAGGTCTCAGAACTGTCCTGCCCCTAGCCCCACCCCAGGTGATAGCTCAGGTGTGAGGGAGTGAACTCGCACCTGGCAGGTCTGGGATCTGCTGGGGCTTGGAAGCCTCTTGTTCCTGATGTGAACCAACACCTCTAGAACAGTCTGAGAACAGTCTCAGGCCTGGTTTCTGGAGCCGGCACGCAGGGCGCCTCACGGTGTGCTGTCCAGCCGCCACGCCAAGTGCGGTTTAGGGACCACGTTATCCCACAGATTATGGCCCGGGGAGCTGCTGACTGGTGCAGCCGACGTTGCCTCCTTAGCCCGTTTCTGGGGAGCAGAGCTGCCAGGCTGACCCAGGTCAGGTGCAGGGCTGGGGGTGGGCCAGCTGTGGCCTAACAACAGGTGGCACGGTCGCTGGGAAGGTCTTTCTAACCCTCGGGGTCGTGTGCTTTCCAGGCCAGCCCTTGGAGGGGCCCTGCGGGCGGGGCCGTGTCGAGACTGCACGAGGCTCTTCTGTTTCGGTGCCCGGCCCGGAGGCCACGGGCAAGCTCCTGGGAGGCCTGGCAGGATCTGACTGTGAGCCGGTGAGGCCAGAGGCTTTCTGCCTGTGCAGGTGCTCACTGGGCCTCAGCAGCCCCACTGTGTGCACGCGCAGTGTGGCCACCCCGTGGGAGGTGGGCCCCTTCTTTACCCCCCATAAAGAAGCTCCAAGTGTGGAAGAACATTCTGGAAATGGTTGAGAGAGATGAGACCTGGGTGGGGAGTGAGAGGAAAGGGACCCCCACCTGTGTGCCAGGCCCAGGCTGCCGAGGCACAGTTGTCACCTCACTGGAGCCTCCTGATGTGTGCAAGGCAGGTGCTGCCACCCAGGGCTAGAGGGGAGGGGAGGGGCCCCCAAGAGTGCCGTGGTTCCCCAAGGCCACCCAGCCGTCTCGGTGGCCCACACTCTGCCTCACGCCAGCCCCCGAGGATGGGGAGCCGGGCCTCACTCTGAGGCCGCAGCGAGTCATCAGCTTTCGTTTCCTTGTCTGTCACTGAAGAACAGCACCTGCTCGGCCCCGGGTGAAAGCTGCCACCCTGATGGGCTCTGTGGTTCTAAGTAGAGGGGCCTCTGCTGTCTCTTCATTCATTCACGTCCTGCTCACGGCTCGTGCCGTATGCTTACCGGACGTCACCCATCTGCACGTCCAACTCCTCCCTGCCTCCGTCCTTTGAAGCCGAGGGCGCTGTCTTCTGACGCCGAGGCGCCCGCTTTCCAGATGAGGAGGCTGGGGCCCCAGGAGGTCGAGTGACTTGCCCACAGTCACGCAGGGATTGAGGCTGGGCCTGTGTCCCTGGCGCAAGCACTCAGTCGCTGCAGGCAGCCGGGACGTGTCTTTGCGTACAATGCTGAGGGGACAGAGGATGGAGTGCTGCCCGCAGGTGGCTCCAGGGACAGGGACATGGTGACACCCAGACGGGGGAGGCCCTTCTGGCTTCCAAGCCCCCTCTGCTGCTGGCGTGCCCACCTACAAGGTGTTGTTCTTTGAGAGGTCCCTCTGTCCTTCTCCCCTGGCTCTAGACCTGCCCAGCGGTTCTGGGGGCTCCACCGAGAGCCAGCTCACAGCCCCAGGTACTGGGGCAGACCCCAGGGCTCACAGTGGGCCTGGCAGAAGCCGAATCTCGTCTCCCTGTCCTCCCCGCGCCCAGCCCGGGTCTCCTCTGTGAGCTGGGCCCATCCTCCTCTCTGGGTAAACACACTGAATAAGTGAATATAAACGTATATTTTAAAATATCCAGGAAATGGCCTCTGTGTGCCCGGCACTCTTCTAGTCCCAGGGGTTGAACAATGATGCAGTCCCTGTCCTCAGGGAGTGGGCAGCCTACACTGGCACTGTCCACTAGAATATTCTGTGACACTGGGAATATTCTACATCTGCACTGCCCAAGACGGTAGCCACGAGCCGCTTGGGGCCACCGAGTACTTGAAATGTGGCTCCTGCCACTGCAGGACTGAATGTTAACTTTTATTTAATTACTTTACATTTCAATAGCCCCACGTAGCTTGTGGCTGCCGGTTTGTCAAACCATGCAAGGCTCTGGGGAAGGGGACCATGTGGTGTGAGGGAGAGGGTGCCGTGGCAGAAGGTGAAAGGGTAATGTCCAGAGAGTGACGGCAGGGATGCGTTCGAGTCGTGGCGTGAATGGAGTGGGGGAGGGAGCCATGAGGGCCTCCGGATGAAGGACATTCTGGGCAGAGGGTGGAGCACGTGCAAAGGACCTGGGGTGGTCCGTGGCCTTTGTGGGAATGAGCCGGCTCCCATGCAGCTGGTAGGAAGCACAGAGCATGCCAAGAGGTGAGGTCGGGGGGCTACATGAGGGAAGAGCTGCTTCACCCCTCGTCTTCTCTTCTCGTCCACAGCTTACTCTAGCTGCGCCCAGCTTGGACGAACAGATTCTTGTCCTCATCTGTGGCCGCTCACCAGGGCAGTGCTTGGACGGGTCGCTCCTCCCTGTGGACCTGGCCAGAATTTCAGAGAATCTCGCAGCCGCCCCTGCCCCGGAGTCCTTTCTCCTGGTGCGGACATGCACACTCCCTCCCTGGGGGCTGGCTGGGGACTCTGCTCTCCAGCTGCCATTGCTGCTCCAGGAGGCTCCCCCAGAAGAACTCCAAACCCCAGCGGTGTCGGACAGCAGACCCTCACCTGCTTCCAGAGCCGCAGGGCACCCCAGCTGGGACTGTCATCAAGCAAGGAGCAATCCCTTCCTCTGCCAGGAGGCCCCACACATTTTAAATCACCTGCTCCCCAGGAAAGGGCCCAGGGATCTAAAAGACACTTGGAATGAGGGTGGAGGGGCTCCAGGGGGGAGAACAAGGAGGATTTGGGGCAAGAAGGAGGAAGACCTCGGGGACAAGTACCAGCCGAGTCAGGGACGCCGTGAGCACCTGAGCTTGGAGAACAGGGTTCGAGCCTCTGGAGGCGTGCAGGGCGAGGAGGAGGCTTCGCTGAGCCAGGCTGCCGCCAGCTGCCCTGGGCCTGCACAGCAGTTTCCAGCGCTTCCTCTGCCGCGGGCAGGCCCTGTGTCAAAGGAGGGCCCCGAACCCCTGAGCAGGAGAGGAAGGCTGGAAGGACGTGTCTGGGGTCTCCTTCGGGGGCTGCCGTTGGAGGAGGAGGAAGGGGTCCCCCCAGCCACCTTCTCCAGGGCTCATGGGACCAAAGAATTCTGGCCGGCAGGTGGTGGGCTCCTGGCAGGGAGAGGTGGAGTCACGGGCCGGGAGGCTCTGCCCCTGCAGGTGGGAAGCCCTGAGGAGGGAGGCCAGGAGGAGGAGGAGGAGGAGGGGCCACAGCAAGAAGCATTCAGTCTGGATCACAGGGACATCCCTGAGAAGCCTGACTCTGAGGAACGTGAGGGCGAGAAGACACTTTTCTCCGTGGGAGAGAGAGGTTTGCTGCACAGACGGGCCCTGCCAGGTGGCGAGGGTGACCCCACCAGCATTCCCGGGGCTCCGAGCAAAGGACATGACAGGTACACTGTCAAAATAGACGAGTTCGCAGAGGAGGTGGAGGCCTGCTTCCAGCAGCTCTCCCTCCTGAGGCTTGGTGGAGGGTGGCGGGGGACAGCTCCCGCGCTGGCGGGAGAGAACTGGAGATTTGCTCGGAAGTGGCCCAGCTCCGGGGAGAGCGCTTGCTCTCAGCAGGTTTGGGGACACCAGGGTCTGGGCATTTGTTCTGTCAAGGAAGCAAAGGCCAGAGAGAGTGGTGACGGTGCTAAACTGGGAAAGACCACGGCCCTGGGTACCAGCGAAGTCCTTCCAGGGATGCCGGCTGGCTGGGGTGAGGCCGGCCCTGGCCCTGCAGAGGCGCCCGCTGAGCCGCCGGGGGACTTCGAGAGAGTGAGGAGCAGGTTCCAGCAGCTCGTGTCTGGACTGAAGGAAGAGAGAAGCCAGGCTTTACGTAACAACGCCAAACTCCAGGGAGACCAAGAGAGATGCCACAGAAGAGTGTGCGCCCTTGAAAGAGAGAGGGAGAGAGAGGCGACGGCAGTATCCAGGCTGGAGCGGGAAAACCAGGCGCTGGTAGGAGACATCTCTCACCTAAAGAGAGAACTGGACCGATACCTGCAGGTCGCTGCTCTCCTGGAAGACTGCAATGGAAAGAGCTACAGCAAGATTTCTGAACTCGAGGAGGAAAATGAAAGCCTGAGAGGGAACCTGCGCCGACTCCAGAAGGCCATGTCCGAGAGCATGGGGACAACGGAGGGCGTGGTGGGGCGCGCCGCCCTGGAAAACTGGGAGCTCAAGGCGCTGATTTTGGAGCTTGGAGCCAGTTATAAAGAGCTGACGAAGGAGATAGCGCTGGGAATGGAAGGCATGGTCCGCGACTTGCGGAGGGAGAAGGAACGCCTCCTGTGCAGGGTCCACGTCCTGGAGAGGGAGGCCACCTCGCAGAGGAGCATGGATGTGAGAGGAGGGGGGTGCCTCCCAGGAAAAACCCAGGTGTTCACTGTGGACAAGGAGGTTCAGGTGACTCCGCTGTCAGGGCCCCCCTTGGAGGAGGAAACGGGTCCGACTGGAAGGCAGACAGGGCCTTCCTTAGGTGTGGAGAATTCCAGGCGCGGCGCTCGCTCTCCTCCATCTCTGGTCTGTGGAAAGGCAGGAGTAGCCAATGCCCTGCAGGGAAGTGTCAGCGGAGTAGGAGTGAAAGAAGCACATTTGGAAAAAGAGGAGAAAAGGTCGCAGTGTTCTGCGGCTGGAGGACAAGCTCAGAGGTCCCCGAGTGATGGCCCCCAGGTAGGTTGAATCTGCACACCTGCCCGCTAGTCACACATGCTGACCTTCTGCAGGTAGACCATTCCAGTGTCCACTCCAGAGCCCTGTGAGGGAGGGACAGTCATCATCCCCATTTACCAAGTGAGAAAACGAAGGCACAGAGGAGTGAAGTTGCAGCCTGAAGTCCCAGGCTAGTGAGGCGGGGGCTGGGACTCACACCTGGACGCTCTGGCCCCAGAGTCTCCGTTTGTACCTGCCCTCTGCTCAGACTCAGCAGGGCTCAACGGGGTGTCTACTGATCAGACCTTGAATTTTCCACTCTGGGGGTTTTTCAAGCAGCCCAGATCATATTTCTCTGCACTGGGTCTTGAAATTTGTAGTGGAAAGAGCAGTGGACGGCAGAACGGGATAAAGCAGGGTTCAGACCCTGCTCTGTGCTCAGAGACCTGTGACTGTGAGCCCAGATGCAGGCTCCTCCGAGTCCCTCTCCTCATCTGTGGACGATGCTCGACCCAGACTCCTAGGATAAAATGCTCATGATGCCTGTAAGGTCTGCAGAATGTTTAGTGTTGAGCCCTTTGCAATTACTCATATTTATTCTTCATGTCTGTCTCTGTCTCCCTCCCTTGTCCTCTCCCACCTCTCTCTCTCCATCTCCTTCTCTCTCCCTCTCTCTTTCACCTTTCTTGTCTCTCTCCCCATCCCCAGCGATTTTATCAATCATTTCAAAGAATAAGCTTTTGGTTGTACTGATTTTCTTTATTGTCTTGTATTTTATTTCATTCGTTTCTTCTTGTATCTTCATTATTTTCTCTCTTCCACTTTCTTTTGATTCAATTTACTGTTCTTTTTCTGCTCCTGTGCTGAGAGCGGGCACCACTGGTTTTCAGCTGTTCTTCTGTAATCTACGCAGTGAAGCTGTGCCTTTCTCTCTAGCATCCTTTCTGCGATGGTTGCTTCTTTGACCCCTGGGTTATTTAAAAGCATGTTGCTCAATTTCCAAGCATCTCTGGAAGTTTTTAGTTATATTTTTATTATTGGTTTCTAGTTTTATTTCTTTGTTGTCAGAAAGTGTATACTTATTTTAATCTTTTGAAATTTGTTGAGACTTGTTTTATTGACCAGGCGATGGCATATCCCACAAGCCCTGGTAAATAATAAATATTTTGTAATTGTTAAGTATTAATTAGGCCAAGCTGATTAATTGTCCTTATCAAATCTTTTATATCATTACTGATGTGTCCTCTGTTTGTTTTGTCATTTACAAAAATGTGTTTTAAAATCTCTAACTCTTGAGTGTGCATTTGTATATTTCTTCTTTCAGTTATGTTATTTTTGATTTTTATATTATGACATAATTATTTTATTTTATTTGCTATTTTTTCTATCTATTTCATGTTGTTTCTTTTTATTTTTTCTTGTCTGCCTTCATTTTTTATATTAATCATATTTTTATTATTCCTTTTTCTTTTCCATTAGCTTATTGCATTATATATTTTAGTAGTATTCTTTTAGTGGTTACCCTAGAAATATTAAAATATATCTATTAATTATTTAAATTTACCTTAAATTAGCATTTTAACCATATCTCAAATAATGCAATAATCTTTTAATGGTTTTATTTCCTTTCAACTTTTTAAAATTTTTTCATATATATTACTCCTATGTATTATAAACCTTACAAGTTATTGTTATTTTAAACAATCATTAATGTTTTTTATTTACCAATATCTTTACATGTTCTTGTGCTGTTCAATCTTTCTTCCTCTTCTGTGGATCTGTTTTCCTTCTGCCTTAAGAACTTTGATATTTTTTATAGTGAAGGTTTGCTGGTGATTAATTCTCTCATTTATTTTCATGAAAACAATTTTTTCACCTCCACTTTTTAAAGATTTTTTTTCACTGGATTCAGAATTTTAGATAGGCAAGTTTTCCTCCCCTTTTGGCACTTTAAAGATCTCATTCCGCTCTCTTCCGCCTCCCATGGTTTCTATCCAGAAACCAGTTATTATTGCCATGTTTTTCTCCCTTTCCCACCCCCAAAAGAAATGTGTCATTTTATCTCTGACTGCTTGTAAGACTTTCTTTTTATCTTTGAGTTTTGGCAGTTTCACTATGATGTGCCTAGGTGTGATTTTATTTGTATTTATCCTGCTTGGGTTTTTTGAGCTTCTTGAAATTGTATATTCATACCTTTTAACAGACTGGAAAATTCTTGGTTATTATTTTTTTCAAATATTTTATTCTGTCCTATTTTTCTCTCCTGTCCTTCTAGAAATCCAGACTTTTTTTTACTATATCCCACATCTTTCAAAAACTCCATTCTATTTATTTTAATTTTTTCCTCTTAGTGCTTCAGTTTGGATTCTCTATTGACCTATCTTTTAGTTCACTAATCCTGTGTTCTACTATGTCCTGTCGTCTCTTAAATCCATCCAATGAATTCCTAATTTCATTTATTGTATTTTGCAGTTCTAGAATATCCTTTTTATTCTTTTTAAAAGAGATTCTGATTCTCTGTTGAAATACTCCATCTTTTCATCCATTTTGCTTATTTTTTCATATGTTTTATAAATATGTATTGCAGTTATTTTGAAGGACTTCTCTGCTAATGCCAGTATTTGGATCATCTCTTTGCCTACTTCTATTGACTATTTTATTTCTCTGTGACTAGTCATGTTTTCCTGCTTTTTCATATGCCTAGTAATCTTTGAAACTTTTTATGTTGAACATTACATATGCCATGTTGTGGAGACTTCTGGTTATTATTCTCCTCTAAAGGATGTTGAGTGAGTTTTGTTCTGGCAGGAAATTGAATGATCAGCAGATCTTCTTATTCTTGTGCAGGTTTATGTCATTTTTGTCCAGTCCTAGAGCTTGATATTACTCCTAAAGCGTGTTCCTTGCTCCTAGGCTAGGGCATGGCCTTTCAGCGTTATCTGCACAGTTCCAGAGCATTCGCCAAGGCCTCTCCGCTTTGGCCTGGCCAGAACTCTGCCATCTTCTCAGCAGCGTGTGGCCTCTGAAATCTCTTCAGCATTTACCCTCCCAGCTGCTGTCTCTGCAAGGCTTAGGGTCTTGCACTCTGTCCCATAGCATATGATTCAGCCAGGGACCCAACAGGCATTTCTAGAGCAGTGTTTGGATTCCTTCTCCACAGCTCTCTCCTCCCTGTTCCTTTGTCCTGCAAACCCCAGCAGTCTCAGCACCCCTCAACTCCACCCTCTGTTCCTCATCTGGCAGGACCACCACTCTCAGCTTGGGCTCTGGTTCCTAAACTGTGGTTTGCAAAATGTTTCAGAGAAAAATCCAGGGATGATGTGGAGCTTGCCTTGTTGTGCTTTCTTTTTACCAAGGATTATAGCCCTGCATTGGTCATCTTCCAATGCCTGCAAAGAATTATTTTTATATACTCTTCCCAGATTGTATAGTTTGTCCAGTACCAGGAACTGGGAAATCTGAGGAGAGGAATATTGAACTGAGACTTTCAAGGTTAGAAAGGAGCAGCAAGGAACTGCATTCCAGGCAGAGGGGAAAGCACGTGTCCAGGCCCTGCAGCAGGCAGAAGCCTGGCTTGTTGAAAAGCCAAAAGTGGCTGGCGTGGCTGGACCACAGCAGGCAGGGAGGCGGTGGTGTGAGATGAGGTTGGAGACACTGTCATGAGGTAGGTTGCAGAAGGCTCTATGGACTCATTATTGATCTTTTCTAAATGTGGTGGAAAGCCGCCAGAGGGTTTTGAGCAGAACAACATGGTCCAACTTATACTGTAAAAAGATCACTGTCTACTGTGAGGAAAAGGGGCCAGATGGATTCAGGGAGAACAGTCGAGTGTTTGTGGTTGTATAGCCAAGACATGATTCTAGATAGGAAAATTTGGGGTTAAAAACTGGAGTTGGAATCCATGGGGTTTGGTGATAAACAGGTGGCAGAGGGTAAAGGGAGCGTCCCCTTCCTGTCATCCTAAGTCACAACCTGTTTGTGTTACTCTTCGACCTAAGGCCCTTCTGCTGCTTCCTCCTGCACAGGGGATGGGATCCAGGCTCCCTGTGGTGAGCAGTATTCTGGCCCCTGAGACCCTCAGCAGCTTCAGTTGTTGTTGTTTGCACCCCAGCCTGTGTACCCCATGCTGCAACCTCTCCCCGAATTCTCTACGCCCTGCATCTGCCCATGCCTGCACCCCAGCTTTCTCCTCTAGTTCTCCTGTTGGGGGCATCTCCTCCAGGAAGCTGCCTCCAAACCCCTGACTGGGCTCCATGCAGAGGAGTGTCAGAGTTGACTTGTGTACATTTCTTCCCACCTCTGCCTTTGGTGACACCATTGTGGTCGCTGGCTTGCGATTGGTCGTGGTGGGAGCATTTACACCACAGAAATCAACAAATGCTGCAGACTGGTATTGCATCCCCCAACCCAGAGAGCAGTTGTGTATTTGCCACCGCTGCGCTGGGTGGGGCCCTTGGCTCAGTGTCCCATTTAGGCTCCCGCAGCCTCCTGGCTTCCCTTTCCCAGGCTGTGCTGAATTGCCTGTGTTGGTGTCATTCTCCCCACCAGACTGAGCTCCCGGAGGGCGGTGTTCATCACTGTTGTCAGCTGAAGGACAGCATGCAGCTGGGCCATCTGCTCAGTGTCTGCTAGGGAGCAAGCGACTTGCTGGGCAGCCACAGGGCTGCTGCATGGGGCAGTCCCACGTGACAGGCAGGCCGGTCCCACCCACACTGTCATTCTCCTTAGAACGTATTGTGGATGGTGTCCTAGGACCCATGGGACAAAGCACTTGTTCAAGTCACTGCCAGAGGAAGGAGGCAAGGGAGGCGCCCCACTTCTCAGAAAGGCCAAGTTGTTTTGAAGTCTTGGGGCTGGGTTTTCTAGAAGCATTTGGAGCACCCGTCTGTTCTTGACAGGGCCCAGCCTGTGAATCCCAGGCCACACGGTGTGAATTTCTGTTAATTAAAACAATATATATCCCATTCTGCTATCGCACTTTTTGTTAACAAGGGCGATGCCCAGGCAGTGACGGAGTGACTTTGGTTCCTCCTCCCGCCCCTTTTCCCAGACAGAACAGCGCAGGACCCTCCCACCTGCTCCCGCCCAGTCAGGAGAGTTCGTGGGCCTTAAAACTCCCCAGGTGGCTGCTTTAAATGAAACGGAGACCATCGTGAGCACGGGGAAGGCCTTCGGGACCTGTCAGAGTTTCTGGGCTCCTGACCGTCTCTTACGGGACTTTTAGCAGGGCTGGTCCTTCCTAAGGCGGCCTCAGCCGTGCAGTTTGGGAGCTGAAAGATGCTCGTGTCCTTTGACCCAGAAGATCCCCCTCTGATGCTTTTGGAGAAAGAAACAAGATATGTTCACGAATTTGTGTAAAAGGTTTTTGTCAGAGTCCCAATTATAACAGCAAAATGTTGGGGTGATCTGAGTGTTCAGCCGGCCACACAGGGCCACACATACACCGACAACAGTGTCCTCAGCGATATTTGGTGATAGGGAAAAATGCTTGTGGTGGGGTTAAGGGAGAAAAGCAGGAAACCGAAGATATTAATATATATTGTGTTGAATTCTAGATAGAAAAATGTGTGTCTGTGTGTCTGTGCATGTTTGCGAACACGAGTATAAGCTATTAAAAAACAGAACTTAGACCCAGCACCACTGGGGGGCAGTAGCATCGCTGTGGTCTCCAGACTTCCTCCGGTGCTGTCGGCCTGCCCCTCACCTCCCTGCCGAACTCCCTTTGGCATCCAAATGAAACCCGCCACTCTCATGTGAGATCCGAGGAGAGTGCGGGGCAATTTTGTACTGATTCAGTGCCGTGGGAGATACAGTATTTTCTGTCTTCCGTAACTGTCAATATATGACTCATTTATGTAATGAGCGTCTCATGATTTGATTGGAACATTCGGTTTCATTCATCATGCTGCATTTCAGTGACTAACATGGATGACAACAGATCCTGACATGTCATTCCATGCCACGTATTTCCGAAAACGATATTCTGGGCTGTTATTGTGGAATTCCGAGGCACCCCTCCCAGCGCCCACTTAGGTGCTGTGTGGGGCCCGGGAGGAAGGCTGTGTGGAAAACGCGGGCACGGTAACAGTGATTCCGCTGGATCATAGCACTGGGGGCAATTTCTGTTATCCTTTTTCCTAAAATTGTTTTACAAACAATTTTGTAAAATGTGACAAAAATGTAAGCAGAAAAAGATTGAGGAGGAAAATGAGTCCTGTGTGTTTGCTAAGGCAGATTGCTTGGAAGGTGACCTGAGAATTTCACTGAGCTCTGTGCTTCCACGGCCCCAGGACTCCAAGGCAGAGGCTCCTGAGGAAGACCCCAGGCTGCACGCCCTGCGGCTCCGCCACCAGGTGCTGACCCTGAAGTGCCAGCTCAGGGACCAGGCAGCCGCTCACCGAGAGCTGCAGGCATCTTGGGACCGGGCGCTCCACCTCCAGGAGGACCTCAAGGGCAAGGTCAGCAGGGCCAGCCCTTCCTTCCCCAACACACGTGTCCACACCTCGGGGAGAGTTGAGAGTAGAAACGAGCATCAGCTGAGGTCTCACTGGCCGTTACCAGCAACTTGTCAGGGTTTACCCGGTTGATTTTTAAAGCATAGAACAGTATAATGAAGAAAAAAAGGGGCTTGTGATCCTTGCATCTAGCTAAACTCTGTTAAAAAAAAAACAACACACATATATGAAACACATAGTATGTGGAACTATGCCATACCCTAGTTTGCATCTTGATTTCATCATTTAATTAAAAATCTTGGTGATATTTCCATATCAACACATACAGATTGACCTCATTCCTTTAAAATTGTGCGTGTTATTTCATCATGAGGCCAAACCATAGCTTATTTAACCAATTCTTTGTGGAAGCTCAAATTGTTTCTGTTTCTTTGCATTAAAAACAAGGCTCCAGTGAAAACTGTCTTGGTGAATGTGTCTGCTACATAGCTAAATGGTAAAATTCTGGCAAGAGGAGTCACCGTCACAGGAGAGGCACATCATTAGCTTTGAAAGATAGTGGCAAGTAACCCTCAAAAACAACAATCCCACCAGGAATAAGTAAGTGTGCTTGGTTGCCCACAGTTTTTTTCCATCGATTTTACCAAACTTTACAATTTTTGACAAGCTGATAGATGAAAAATACACCGACAGCATTTTGGTGTAATTTCCGATTCTTTCCCCATATGTTCTTTGTATCATTGAAGCACATTTTACATAGAGTTTTAGGTCTTTTTGTCCTTGTGGCTGCATAGCCTTCCTGTCCATGATTGTTTAACATTATTCTTGTGTAGGAATCTGCTGGGTGGATGTGGTTTCCTTAACTATTCTCCTATTGTTGGGTCTATAGTTTTTCTATAAACTAATATATAATTGTTTATATAAAACCGTTCAGAGAACTGGCATTACTGGTTCAAAGGGTGGGAATATTGTTGATTCTTAACCCATATTGCAAAATGGCTTCCTAAAATTGTGGTACCCACGTCCAAGCCACCAGCAATAAATGAAGGTGTCCCCTTCACTGTGCCCTCGACCAACACAGGCAGGAGCAGACTGTCTTAGTCTGTCACTGACCTGTGGACATGTAGCTCCACTTACACGCAGGCCAGACCTCTCTACCACAGTCCATACCTTTTTAGGTCTATTTTTAATTACCTTGATTCTTTTTTCTTTTTGCCTTTCATTTTGGTATTTTCTTCTAATCTGTCTCTCAATTAAATAATATTCTTTGGATGAATCTAATCTGCTCTAATCTCATTATTTTAGTTCTTAATTTCAGTTAGTGTATTTTGCAGTTCTACAATTTCCATTTGATTCTTTTTTTTTTGTAGCTCCCAGTTCTCTGAGGAAATTCTTATAATCTTGGACATTTTAATTACAGTTACTTTAAAGTGTATCTCTGCTAACTTCATTTTACTTTCCCACTAGCAATGCATGAAGGTCCTAACCCCTGCCCCTCCTCACCATCCAGATCTGTCTTTCTGATTACCGGCATCCTAGTAGGTAGGAAGCAGTGTCTCACTGTGGTTTTAATGTGTATTTTCCTAATGGCCAGTGCTGTTGAGCATCTTTCATGTGCTTATTGGTCATTTGTATGCTTTCTTTGAATAAATGTCTGTTTAGATTATTTTCCAATTTTGTAATTGGGTTATTTGCCTTTTTATTATTGAGTTGCAGGAGTTCCTTATATATTCTAGATAGTAGTCCCTTAGTAGATATATGTTTTGCAAATATTTTTTCCAATTCTGTGGCTTATATTTTTAATTTCTTCCTGTTCTTCTTTGTTTGTTTGTTTTTGTTTTTCTGTAGAGACAAGGTCTCACACTGTCATGTGGGCTATAGTGCAGTGGACGTATCATAGCTCACTGCAACCTCTAACTCCTGGGCTCAAGCCATCCTCCTGCCTCAGCCTCCAGAGTAGCTGGGACGACAGGCATGAGCCACTACACCCAGCTAATTTTTCTATTGTTTGTAGAGATGCCGTCTCCCTCTTGCTCAGGCTGGTCTTGAACTCCTGAGCTCAAGTGATCCTCCCGCCTTGGCCACCCAGAGTGCTAGGATTACAGGCCTGGCCCCATTCACTTTGTAATTGCTAATGCCCCACTATGCATTTCACAGTGACATATTCATGCTATTTTTTTAACTGAAGCAGAATGAATGTTTAATATAAGCCTGCAAATACTACTGAGTGCCTTTTGAATATAAGACAATCTACCTGAAGCTGGAATTTTACTCTTTGAATATATTCAGAAAGTATGCCAAAACAGATACATAGAAATGTTCATCAAAACCTTGTTTGTATAACAAAGCAAAGAAACGGAAGCAATATAAGTTCCCATAAACAAAGAATTGGTTAAATAAATTATGTTTCAGCCTCATGATAAAATAACATGCAAGATTTTAAAAGAGTGAGGTCAGTTTGTATGTGTTGATATGGAAATAACACCAAGATTTTCAATTAAATGATGAAAGAATATGCAAAACATTTTGTGCAATATAATTTCGTATGTGTACACACACATTCTGATTCATATGTGTATATGGGGTTGAAAAAATATTAGAGCTCAGAAGAGATTAGGGTTCTAGAAAGAACATTTATTTATGTGGCTTTTTTTTTTTAACTGACTACAGAGGGAACAAGAGATTGAATGAGCAGAACTCATACAACTGCCCTTTTTACATCTTGTGGGTCAGGAGTTCAGACAGGACTCAGCCGGGCAATTCTGATACCCAAGGCATCAGTGGTGGAGACTCAGTGACTTTCGCCTGGATGCTGGGCTGCGCTGGAAGGTCCAAGGCAGCCTCACCCTGTGCCTGGCACCTCTGCAGAATGGCAGGAAGGTGGCACTTGTCTGTGCCTTCCTTCCTCTCTGTGCTGTCTCAGGGCCTCCCCACGCGTCTCCCCAGCAGGTGCTTGGACTTCTTAGATGGTGACTCAGGAAGAGAAGAGTCCAAAAGTGGAAGTTGCCAATCTTCTTTGAGACCGGGCCCAGAAAGGCACCGTGCCTCTCCTCCTGTACCCTATCAGTCAAAGCACCTCAGGCCTGCCCAGGTTAAAGGGAAGGGCATGTGACCCACCTCTCACCTGGAGCAGCACCAAAGAATCTGGACCTGTCTTTGATCTGCCCCGAAGAGTAACAGTAGTTTATTGAACACTGACAGATGCCAGGCCTTGTTCTAAGCACTGTATGTGAATTGATTCACTGAACACTCACTATGATCCTTACCATTGGGTTGACACTAATATTACCCCACTATATAGATGAGAAAACTGAGGCAGAGAGAGAATAAGTGCCTTGCACAAGGTCATCGCTCCTGTGAGTGGCTGAGCTGGGATTAGGACACACAGTGTCTGGCTTAAGAACCCACATATTGAGCACCAGACCAGAAAATTGCCGCTCCGCACGAGGGCTCTGGGGAGGCCTCCTTCCTGCAGGAGCAGGCATGGGAGCCGGCCCTGGAGAGTCACTCGGGCAGAGCTTGCTCCCAAGTATTCAGAATGTCCATCCTCCCTGACCCTGCCAAGCGGGTGGTGGCGAAGGGCCCTGTCTAGCACCAAGTGTCCCTGAAGGCAGAGAGGGAGGCCGAGGGGCCAGCCGCTCTGAGCCTGCCTCGCCTGGGGAGCCCCCTGTGGGGGATGGTGGTGCAGTGTTATCAGAAAGTTCCTTCTATTTCAGCTTGAAGACCTGCAGAGAAAGCAACATGAGGCACATTTGGCTGTGACTCCTCTGAAGGTAATGTGTTCATAAAATCAGTATGAAATATCACTTTCAAAAGAAGAGTTTGGAATTTTTCCCATTTTGCATGGGGTCCATCTCCATTGCATAAAAATACCTGAAAGAAGAGTGAAGGAGACAAAATCACTCCAATCCCCAAACGAATGACCGTTGTCACGTATTTTCTTCCAGCGTATTTTCCCATGTGTCTGAGACCCCGGCACGCCTGTGTGTGCTGGAAGGGTGCGTCACGCTGGTGCCAGCCTGTGACACTGCTGTGGCCCGTGCTGGAGTGAAGCGTGAGGTGCCTCAGTTCATAAAGTTACCACCCCTTTGCTCAGGGCTCAAGTTCATCTCTCCCCTTGCATTTTTGTATATAAACATTTTTTTCTAAGAAAGGTTTTCTCGTGTATCTAGGCAATTTATGTTGAGGGTGAATTCTCAGAAATGACACTGCTGACCCACAGGGTTAGACTGCTTTGCTAGTGAGACACGGACCGCGGTTACGGTTGTCCATCTCACACGGGGCCTGGGCGTGGCCAGAGGGTCTGCGCTTTGTTCCTAGCCTCTGGCCAGGGGAGGAGGGTCCCTGGGCTGAGCGTCAGAGACTACGGTTCTACCCAGGACCCCACCCACCACCCTCCCTAGGGGGCCTCAGTTTCCTCAGCAGATAAATCAGCTGCTCAATCCAAGTCACTTCTTGTCCCAGAAGTCTGTCTGAGCCTCGAGTTTCCGTGTGTGAGACAGAAATCACAATAATTCCTGCCGACTCTGTGGGTGTCATGGACGGGCAAGTGGCGAGTATGCTGTAACATGAGCTGCCACCCCTTCACCCCTCCGTCTGACTCTCAGTACGCGGTGCACACTGTGTGTTCACATGAGGACCACGATCCCTCGTGCAACATAAAGTTGTGAGCTGGAAACACAATGTGACATGCTGAGGGCTCTGCCCGCACCACCACCTTTTACCCTGGTGCCTCCGCAAGCCCACTGTGCAGATGGCAGGGCGAGGTGCAGAGAGGAGCCTGCCACAGAGCTGGCCAGTGGTGGGGCCCAAGTCCACGCTCGGGACCCCTGCTGCCCTGAGCCAGGACCCCGCCGAGGGCAGTGGGGAGCCCCCGGCTGTGCCGCCGCCTGTTTCACAGCGGCTCTGGCTTCTGGGAGGAGGAGGCGTTGCAGGGAGCCAGTTCGCTTCGCCAAGGCAGGGCTGGGGATGGAGAGCAGGGAGCCTCGGTCGCCCTCCCACGCCCAGCCCGGGCCCAGCTCGGCTGTGCAGCCCCCGGGAGCCCTGCTCCCACGGACGCCCATCTTTCCAGGCCCAGATTGCGTCCCTGGTCCAGAAGTGCCGGCAGAGGAATGGGCTGATCGCTGGGCTGCGGCGGGAGCTGCACAGACTCGCGCCGCTGCACCTCCCAGGCTGCGAGCTGGCGCGGAGCACGGGCGCTGACCCAGTACGCGGCCGCCTTCCTGGCTCTGGGAGTCCCGTCCCTGCTTCCTGCGCGGGCAGTGGCAGATCCGCTGCATGCGCACCCCCTGCCCGAGGACACTGCCCCACACTGCCTGGCTGCGCTGTGCCAGCGCCTGTGCTGTGGGCTGGCGTGGAAGGCGGTTCTGGCAATCCTCACCCTTAAAGTGCTCACAGCGTGGCGGAGGGACAGCCGCAAACAACGATTTCAACGCAGTGCCACACATCCTTGTGTGCGTGTCACTAAGCAGTTCCTTCCCATGTGCTCCTAGGCCTTTGCACTCGCCGCTTCTTCTGGGGCTGCGTGGCCCACCCGGTGGCCTCCCATGCATCCTCTGTGGCACAGTTCAAGCGGGCTCCGAGTCCCACAGACCGCAGAGTGAGCCACGCCCTCCTCTGTGCGCCACTGCCTGTGGACGCGAGTAGCCTGGCGCATGCAAGGGATTTTCCCCGTGCTGTCGTGGGGGTTTGTTGGCATCTCTCCCAGCGGTCCAGAGCCACTCCACAGCCATCTGCCTGCCCAGTGCCTGGCTCTGAGAGAGGCTGCTCGGAGAATGTTTGTTGAATGAATGAAGATCCCCTCTCCTAATGTTTAACATAAGAGGAAACCGAGGCCAGAGCGGTGAGGAGATGTGCTCAAGGTCACGCGCGCAGTGCCGGTGATGAGCTCGGGGCTCCCGACCGGGTCAGGCAAGGCGCTCCTGAACAGCAGCGCTCAGGCACCCGTGGGCGCTCGGCTGCGGCTGCCCACGCACCTCCACACGGCCCATTCCCGGGACAAGCCCCAACGCCCCGCCAGGCTCGCTCCACTCCCTATGGTGCAAGGGCGAGCCGAGCTCCGCAGTAATCCCAGACGGAGCTGTTCCCACGCTCCCGCGAGGCTGTGCGTGCAGGGCCTGCAGCCAGCCACCGCGCCAGGGCGGGTCTCCCTCCAGCCCCCCGGCCTGCTCTCTGCAAGGCCACCTCCTCTGTCCCTTCCTTTCCCCCAGCCTCCAGAGAGCCTCAGATGTCCTCTGGTCCAAATCGCTGCACAGCCAAGGAGACGGAGGCCTGGAGGCCAAGCGGCATGTCTCGGCTAGGTCCAGAGCCAGAACTCGAATCCAGAGCCCCATGCTCACAAGCCAGTGCTCTTCTCTTGGCCTGAGGGGGGCAAGCCTCCTTCAGAGCTGGAGTAGGAATAAGAAAAGAGGGTAAGATCTTACTGAAATGCCTGGCACAGTCCCTGGGATGCACTCAGGGCCCAATAACTGTGTGTTAAGTGAGGCAGGACTGAAAGCAAAGTTCCAGGAAGTGTCAGATGCAGCCAGTGTCACCGTGGAGGGCCAACTGGCTGTCTGCTCAGGGGGCACCCTAGCAGTGAGGGGCTCACTTTCCAAAAGCTGCTCCATGGTCTTGAAGCCTCCAAAACTAGAACTGAAATGTTACTGGGGTTGGACAGGCTGCCTTACAATAACCAAACTCACAGAGACTGATGTATAAACCAGAAAATTAATTATTAATTTTCTATGAGAAATAGAATTCCTGTGCAGGCTGAAGTATCAGATGGAGGGGTGAAAAATTGTCAGCATATTCTCTCCCCATAGTCAAGTTATTTGGAAAGTCAAATTCATTCATTCCTTTCTTCATTTGTTAGTCAATAAACATTTATAATCAGAAGGTCACTTAGGAGCCTAGAATGAGAACAGGGAGAGTTAATAGTGTCATCGCACTGATGCACTCATCTTCTGTAAGAAAGTGCCTCTGGCGTGGACATGCCTACCCTTAGACCAGGGTATCCCTGCCAGACCTTCGAAAGGCCACAGCCAATTCTGAACCCCCAGGCTGACCAGCCTGCTGACCGACAGTCTCCATTCCGAATGCGGCTGCTTCGGGCTTTAGTCTTGACTGGGCGTGGCATCCACTCCCTCCTTTTCAGATGGCTTTGAATTTGCCTGACCCATTTTGCATTATGTGTGACTCTCGTTTCAGAGAACATCTCAGCTCTCAGAGCACACCCATTTTCATGATCTGGGCAGCAGTGCCCGGTTCCCTGCACAAACCACAAAAACCTGGCTCTGCCATTTCATGCCACAAATATTTCTTGGGCACCTACTGCCACAGGCCAGGTGTGGTGCAGGACACTGGGGGGATTGGTGAGCCGGAAAGGCCAAAACCTGCAGCAGCCCAGGAAAGGAAATCATTGCACGTTGTAGTAAGTGTCATGTGGGAAACAGACAGGGTCTCAGATAAGACCCTGAATTTCTTTGAGCCTCATTTTCTCAGTTTTCTCATCTGTAAAATGGGACTAAGACAACCTACTTGGCAGAATTGTTGTGAAGCCTGAATGAGATACCTTGTCAAGCACTTGGGACAGGGTAAGAACCCGGTCCTGTGTGGGCAGTTGGCTTGAAAGCAGGTTTTTTCAGGGGTGGGGAACCTGTGGCCTTCTGAGTTCAAGATTGTTCCTTTTTAAGCACCAAAGGAGGCAAGAAAAGCTTCATCTTTCTCTGCTGCACCCCTTTTATTAATAATAAAAGCATTTGTTCTGTAAAATTTGGATTCAGTCAAAAGGCTGCACTTAAGGACCTTGAAGTCCACGTGGCCTTAAGGCCGCTGGTCCCCAGCCCAGGTGGCCTTAGGAGAGGACACTTATAGGCACCACAGACCACGTGTGGGCCGTGTGTTAAGTAAATTAACTCGGGTGGTCCTCCCTTCCACAAGGGAGGACCTTCTATTATCCCCGCTTTCAGACAAGAAGTGAAGCTCAGAGAGGCTGCGAGTCTTGCTGAAGACACGCCTGTCAGCAGCCCTCTCCCTCGGCAGCTGGGTGGCTTGCCTAAGCAGGGCAGCCGGGATTTGAACCCGGGGAGTCTGTGTATAGACACTGAGGGGCAGTAACAGCTGCTGCGCAGGGCTGCGGGGAAGACAGGCAGCGGCCTAGGTCTGGCACACGCCGAGCCTTGACGTGTCAGTCCCTCCTGTCACTGGAAGGCCAGTCTTTGGTGTGCAGAATCTGTCCAGGTGTGAGGCAGAGAAAGAAATGTGTGATGTGTTTAAGAAACCAAGAGAGCTCCAGGCTGGCTGTGGTGTGGGACCCCTAGGGCAGGCACCGGGGGAGGCCAGGCTGGGTGGGAGGTCGCGGGCCCCTGTCTTCTTTAGTTACTGAGGAGCAGGGTCGGCGGAGCTCCAGGATGGCGGCTCCGGCAGGGGGTGGGCTCCCCCGAGCGCAACGCCTCTGTTTGCACGGCAGCTGAGCTGTGCCCTGCAGGAGCACGGATCCACTGGTGGTGGCGGCAGCTCCTCCCGCTGGCGGCTGGGCAGGAAGCGGGTCCAGAGCTCCTTGTTTTATGGGCCATATCTCTTGCCTCAGAGGACACAGATGGAGCCCCGATGGCGGCCTGTGTGCTCTGGCTCGGAGCCTGGGAGGGCTGCCCGGCCGGCTAGGGAGACACTAATGGGCTTGGGCTGGGATGTGCCAGACCAGAGAGGGGTGGGCTCTGGGACCCCTGAAGCCAGGTGGTGGAGGGCTGGGGTACCTTCCGGAAACATCCTTGAAGGGTCTGGACCCCAGGGTACCTGCAGTGTCCTGAGTCGCTCCCATTCTCTGGCTCCTGCCCTTGGGATGGGGCTCACACTCACCACAGACATCTGGGAGTGGGTGGCTGTGGGCTGGGCCAGGGTCCCGACTGGACAGGCTGCTTCATTCACCTACTCCAAGCTGCGACGGCCGTGGCTCACACTGCCCTTCCCCTCAAGGCTCTTTCCAAGGATTTGTTCACTCCGTCCTCCCAGCACCCCTTCCAGGAGGAGCCTGAGCCTTGGACCCGTCCCAGGGCTGGCCGAGGGGTGGTGGGCTGGCCGGGGAGCCGGTCCTTCTCAGCTCTGCTCTTTTGGGAGGAGGTGGTGCGGCCTGGCGCTCACACCTGTGGCCAGGTGGTTGGCTCAGTGACCACCTCTCATCACTGCACTCCACCGAGTCTTTATCTTTCAATTTTCTTTTCTCACCCTGGTTCAGGTGGGTGGTGGAAATTGAGCTTCAGTCAGTTGGGCCCCGACACGTGGTCCTCAGGCTGCTCTCTGTGCTGGCATCTGCTGGTGTGCTGTGCGGGTCACCCCCATCCACAGGTCACTCTTGCATCCACCTGGCTTCCTTCCTGAGCACTGCTGTTTCTTTAGAACTCAGGTGTCTGTTCTAGGGATGAGATGGGAGGATTCCACGAGGTCAGCTTAGCCAGCTCCCCGCCCTGCCTTCAGCTGGGGACACAGGGGTCCTGCCGCCTCCCTGGTGTTAGCTGGAGATGGGCACAAGGGGAGGACAGGCACCCCCTGCTCTTGGATTCCTGGAAGCTCTCTGGGGGTTCTTAATCCCCCTTGTCCCCCAAACCTGCCTTGAGTAGAGGGCGCAGGGCACCCTCCCAGGCTCCTCCCTCCAGCCCAGAGGACCTGTCTTCTCTGGCTTTTGCCTGGACCTGGGCTGCTGATGTCCCCAAGCCAGGAACAAGGGTCCTTTGCTGTGTGCTTTTGGGTACGTCAGCCTCTGCCCCTGAGACCTTGGAGGCAGGTGGTCAGGTGCCAAAGGAGGAGGGAAGGGGTGCCGGGCCCACCTGAAACGTGGCACTGGGCAATGTGGCAGCTCGCTCCCCTGCTCACGCCCGAGGTCTGGCCCAAGGTCTGCTCCACAAATGGGAGGGCAGAGAACTTGACACGTTATCCCCTCCTGAGCCTTCTGACCTCCTGGGGCATGAGCTTTACTATCTTCTCTCCATGAATGGAGAGTCACTTACAGACAAAAACACTGGGATATAATAATTACCCACCTCGTGAACGTGGTGCTTGCCCTTCCCTGCTCTTGGCCACCTGTCCCGGGGGGCTCTGTGAGGTTTGAATAGAGCCCATGTCAAATGCTTGGCATAGCACCTGTCACACACAGGCACCCACAAGGTTTGGGGACACCTTCAAGCAAAACCCCAGTTCCACCCCTGGGTGGAGTCAGGGCCTTGGCCGCACCAGCTGTGGAGAGTCATCTGGCCCCACAGAGCTGTGGGTGACCCAGTAAGGGAGCTGCTAATTTTACCTCCACTCGCTCTGCCGTCCCCTCCCCCACCTCCTGCTTTCCTCCGGGCGTTAGTCAACGAGCTCTATAAATGGGCTTCAGAAATGGAATCTGGTCTAAACGAGGAGCAGCGAGCCTCAGGTGATTGAAGAGCTGTCCCTCAAAGCCCTGAACTCCCCTAATTCATTAAATCAGCAACCTCCAAGCCTGCGCCACCAAAGATCCAGGCAATTTTCTCTTTAGCGCTTGCCTTTTATGAAACTTGGAATATTTCCCCAAATGTTTACATGGGGAGAGAGGCAGGGCTGCGGGGCGCAGGGCCAGCCTTTGCCTGTCCCTGCTCTGTGTGCAGGAGGCATCGCTTCTCATTTCATTCTGGCAGCCCTGAAAGGAACATATTAGGGCTGCATGTTCGTTCTGCAGCTGGACGGGGGTCCTGGCTCCAGAGCCGCCCCAGGCTGACAGATGAGGGGCTGGAGGCAGACGAGGACCCGCGCAGCCTCACACATGTTGAGCGCAGTGCCGCCATAAGGCAGTTCCGTGTGTCCCTGGCTTCTCTGTGGACACGAAGGCAGTGAAACCTGGTGCTCACGCGGAAGGAGTCTCCACCGCCGAGCAAGCCCAGGGGCAGTGCCCGCGCCGTGAGCAGGGAGGGGAACACGCTTCCTGGAGCGGGAACTCAACGCAGGCCTTGAAGGCCAGGCGGGTTCAATAGCTAGAAGGATAGAGGCTAGAGGCCTGCACGTGCAAAGGCGTAGGGTGCGAGTTCACGGTGCTTGAAAACACAGCGCTGCTGGCAGACAGAGCGCAGTGCCATGTGCGCAGTGCGGGAGGAGCCGCTGTGCCTGGTGCGGAAGGCTTCCCCAGTGGGCTGTGACCGGCTGATTACCAGAAGACCGTTGATCCATCAACCATGCTCCTGAGTGCAGTCAATCCTTGCTAGAGGAGACTGTCACCAAGCCAGTTGTCACAGAGCAGCACAGTGGGGGCTGTGTGAGAGGCAGGTGGCTGAACTCTGCCTGGGAGCATTAAAGAAGACTTCACAGAGGAGGGGGCATTTGAGCTGGGTCCTGACAGCCGCCCAGAAGTTGACCAGAGAAAGAAAGAGAGGCAGGGCGGCCTATGGGAATGCCAGGGTGGAGGATGCGCCTGGCCAGGGTGTTGGCGCTGGGGAGGGCGATGTCGCAGTGGCACTGCACACAGGCTCCTGCCCCACCAGAAACGCCCAAGAGGAGGGAGATCCAGGGGGCTGGTCTGGAGTCAACTGTACTGGCCTTGAGGACCCAGCAGCCACTCGAGACCCAGCAGCCAGCTGAGTAGCCACTGCCACCTCCCCCCTCAGCCCCTGCGCTTTGGTAGGCGAGGAGGACGCTGACTTGGGTGGAGAAGCAGACGGCAGACTTGGAGTCCAGCCTGGCCTGAATTCCTAGGTGACTGGATCAAGGGCTGCAGGGAGACATCAGACCACCAGATGCCCTCATTTTTTTCTGAAAAATATTACCTTTAACAGAGGTTTCTAAAACACATTTGTTACTGTCTCTGTTTGGAGATTTATTGTGAGTAAAGGAAATGGGATCATTTTCCTGGGCCTGTGCTCCCCACGAGCAAACGCAAATCCTGGTCCCCTTCGAGGGTGGCGGAGAGAGACCTGGAGGCCCCGTCCACAGCCTCATGCGCGTGGCAGAGCCGATCCGAGCACAGGGCCCTTCTCGCAGGCAGGGGTGGGTGGCTCTGCCGGCCCAGCTTCAGTCACCTGCGCGAGGCTGTCTCTCCCGTGCCACGCAGAATAACTGCTGAGATGTCTTCTCTTCCAGACAAGCCACCACCTGGGCATCGAGTCTGAGATGGCAGCGGTGCTAAGAGGTCAGTGTGACTCTCGGTTAGGGAAAGTCTGTGCTCAGGAAAGCGCGGGCCGGCATTGCCACGGTCTCACTACTGCAGGGAAGAGGACCCGCGTCCCCTCCCCTTCCTGCTCCGGCCCTGCCTGCTCAGTGCACAGCCTAAGGAGAACAGCTTGGGAAAATAAAACAGTGTTCAAATTCCTCAGCCCTGAGGTCTCCCTCCGGGAAGCTCATCCTAAGTAAATAATCCTGTGTGTGGAGAGCTCTGTGGACAGGTGTGTCCATGCCAGTGCAGCTGGGAAACCTCAGTACATATTGTAATTAACTCATATAATCAAAGAAATATAATGTAGTCACTAAAATATTGCTGACAAGCACCATCCAATAGCATGGAAATTATGACATTCTACTAAGTTAATAAATGGCAGGATGTGGAATGTTTCACATGGTTACAGTTCTGTAACTAGACATGCACATCTGTGTATGATCAGCAACCTAGGCTAGGAGATAAACTATTCATAAAAATATTAACTGTGGTTGCTCAGAAAGGTGGGAACATGAGTGATTTTTTTGTGTTCTGTTATTTTTATTATTAAGAAAATTAAGTTGCTACCTGACCAGATGGAATTTTCCTGGGCCATGTTAGTTATATTGTCAGCGTGGGGGTGGGGCCCAGCTTCTAAGGATTTGTTTAGTGTTGTGTTCATGTCAGGTGCTCACAAAAATGTGGGGGAAGTATGGATAGTGTTACCTTTAAGACTGAGCTGCTCTTGAGATCTGTTCATCTGGTGGTTTTTATTACTAGATTCCACTCTAGCCAGCTGTGTGATCTTAGATGAGTTAATTAACTTCTCTGAGCCACGGACTCTTAATTTTAAAAGGAGGATAATATGACTTTCCTGGGGAGTGTCCAGTACCCACAGCAGGGTGTTGACACAAGAAGAGAGGCCTGCGGTCAGTCTTCAACTGGCCAGGGTGGGCCTGCCCTCCTACCCCTGCAGCCTGACCTTGCACCTGTTTCCACAGCTGGGGGGAGGGGCGGAAATTCTAGCAGGGCTGCGTCTGTGCTCATTTTCTCTGTACCCTCAGACAAGCCTCCTCCCTTCTGTGGGCTCAGCTTCCTCCCCTTTCAGAGAAGGAAATGTGCCAGATTGATTGAGTTCTATTTATTCGTTCCACATTTCTGGAGGGCCGCCACGCACCAGACCCCGGGGGCGTCGCAGGGCGTACAGTACAAGTGGCTCCAAGCGCGGCAGCCCCGCACTGAATGCGCTTGCAGCCGGGGGGCAAGGCGGGCAGGTGGGTTTCCAGGACACCCAAGACCATGAGAGCATCGGGACAGGGGGAGGATGGAGTGTCAGGAGAGTTCAAAGGCCTCTGAGAGGGCCTCTGTCATGGGCATGGGGACCTAGGAATGACCAGGGAACAGCTCGAGAATGAGGAAGGTTATCACGAGGCTCACAGACTTGTTTGCTTTTAGAATAGATTCCTGGGTTGAGGCGTGACTGAGAATTTTCTCTTCTAGCTAAGAAATGTCTCTTGAATCCTGGAGTGGACGGCAGCCTCCCAAACTCACTGTGTCCAGAGTCCTGGCCTATATCCGAGGCTGAGTGGCCAGCACAGGCAGCCCAACTGGACTCTCTGAAGGTGGGGGGACACCAGACACCTAATTCCCTAAATAAACTTTTTATTGAAAGCACAATACTCAGACAAGGGAACAACTCACGAGTGCACAGGTTAACGGCTCATCCGAGTGGTGCACGCCCACAAATCCACCACAGGTCCAGAGACAGGGTGTAACCAGCCCGTCGCACCTGGTGTCATCTCCCAGTCTCTTTCTATTACCTATTTTTAATTTTTGTTTGTGGCCAGATCACGTGTGCTAGGCCTGTTGTTGTGAGTGCTGGACGTCATGTGTGGAGACCTGGAGACACCCGAGGTCCTGCCCGGCAGCATCTCCCCGAACATGTGCGCTGGCTCTGAGCAGGGCAATCCTCGCAGCAGCGAGCCTCAGAGACGCGTCTCGGCCGAGTGGCCCACCCGCACTCCCGGCGCGGATCCCGCGCTGTTTCGGGGCCTCCGCCGCGGCGCTCTCGGCGCTCTCGGCTCTCTCAGCTGCTCTGTCTCGGACTCAGGGCAAGCGCGGGCCGCGTGCCCTGCTTGGCTTCTCTCTTGCTTTCAGTTTTGGTCCCACAAGTCTTGACAGCCTTGGTACTGTCACATGGTTTCAAACAAATGTTTTATTACATCTTCCCAGCTTTTCTAGTTGTACTTACCACAGGTTTGGTCCAAAATACCCTAATTGGTCACTGCCAGAGCAGCGCACCTCTCTGTCTTCCCAGAGAGACTTATTTTACTCGTGCGCTTTGGAGTCTCACAGACAGATGACAGAATGTCAATTTTACCATTTGTTTGCATGCTTTGCACCTGCAGCCCCCAACCCCCAGGCTGCAATGGGCACCAGACCCTGGCCTGTTAGGGACCAGGCTGCACAGCCGCGGGTGAGCAGTGAGCAAGCAAAGCTCCATCGGCATTTACAGCTGTGCCCCATTGCTCGCATCACCCCTGAGCGCCGCCTCCTGTCGGATCAGCGGCGGCACTGGATTCTCACAGGAGCACGGACCCTGCTGTAAACTGCACATGCGAGCGATCTAGGTTGCGGCTCCTTGTGAGAATCTAATGCCTGATGATCTCAGGTGCAGCTGAGGCGGTGATGCTAGTGCCGGGGAGCGGCTGCAAACACAGATTGTCTTCAGCGGAGAGGTCTGACTGCGCAGCAAATGTAATGCGCTTGAATCATCCTGAAACCATCGCCCTGCGCCCACCCTGGTCTGTGGAAAAACTGTCTTCTATGAAACTGGTCCCTGGTGCCAAAAACGTTGGGGACCACTGCCTTACACAGCACCTGGCCCATAGGGGACCTTCTCCTAGTGCATGAAGTCCACACGCAAGCGAGAAAGATTTCTCGGACAAAGTGGAGGATAGATAGAAATGCAGAGCTTACTTACTCTGTGTCCGAGGAGAGAGAGGGCGCAGTGCCAGCAGTAAAGACAGGTGACGCCAAGTGACTGTAACTATTTATTAGGGCAGCCTGGGGCATATATGACTGCAGCCCAATTAGTAAAAGACAGCGAGAGACTGCTGTGTTGGCTGTTTCTGTTCCTCATGTGGCAGATTGATAACAGAAATTAATTTCTTCTTTCCTCCTGATAATGGGGGACATCCAGTGCCATCTCTTCTTGAGGAAGCAAGGAAAGTTCACACTCCTCCTGTCCACTCAAGAACTTTTTCAAGGCTGTTTAAACAATACCCAAAAACCTTTCACAGATAGTAAATATTAGTGTCACTTTACCTTCTTTTATTTGCTCAGCTCATTTTAATTGCTAGGTAAGCATCTCTGTAGGAGAGAGATTCTTTTTACTAACCTTAGGAACAGAGTTTGTACCACTCTAAGTGCCTGTCAGTTAAAAATTTATTTTTCTTGTTAGTCCCTTAGTAAGACTGTCCTTCCACTTTCCAAAACACCTGTTGGGTGAATAGTGAGAGGGAGGAGGGCGCTTGAGCTCACTGAAATCTAGAAGGGCACACGGCACCTCGCCCCGGTCCCCAGTGCTGCTGCGTCTTCACCCGCGGCCTTGACTCTGCTCGGTTGTCGTGGCGTCTGGGAGCAGAGCTCCCTGCCCTGCACACACGCAGGTGGCAGGACACGGACCCGGGCTGGGGTGGGGAAGAGCTTCTTGTGGTGAAAGCGAACTTGTTAAATAACCACACTAGGGCATTAGCGACCTGCAAGCAGAATGAGGTCGTGGGGATTTATTTGAAGGGCAATAACTAAATTTGTCACATGTCACAGTTCCATTACTGTATGGATGAGCTTATAGGAAAAGGAGGAGGGGACCCCAAGAATACATCAACATATCCTGCCAGGCTGGGACCCCTTTAGCGAATGAAGAATGTTTAGGCCTCGTAGCAGACACTCCCCACGTAAGCCCAGCACCCCACCCGCCGTCAGCAGTGGGCTCAGCGGGGAGCTATGCCGGCTCAGGAGCACGTGGCCTGGCTTCAAACGTTGGCTCAGCCTCTGTTTGCTTTATGCCTTGGGCAAGTCACTTGGCCTCTCTGGGCTTCTGTTTCTTCATGTATATAATGGGATAACAAGAATAAGAATAATACTTACCTCCTTGATATTTTCTAAAGATTAAACGCACAGTGCTCGGAACGATGTGTGCACATCACGAGAGCTCAGTAGCTGTGCACTGTCACAGGTCAGCCACATGAAATCACCAATTTATGTTGCCCTTTCCTTGAAAAACAGTAGTTTCACATGGTTTAAGCTATCATTATTATCAACAGATAAAGCCCAGACTTCTGAAGTTGGTGCTTGCATTCTGCAGTCTGCCCGGGATGACCTTCAGTGATTAACACAGGCAGAACCCTGCTCCTCCCGCATGTCGGGCCGACCCCTCCTCCTCGGGCCATGCTGGCTCCTCAGTGTGCAGCCCGCACTCCCTCCCAGCCCGTCAGCGCCTGCGCAGGCCGCTCCTGCCGCCGGCTCTGCAGCACTGTGTTTATGTGCCTGCCGCTCCTCCCGCACCGTGAGCGCCTTGAGGGCAGGGGCCAGGTCAGGCCTGGCACACTGGGCGGTGCCCAGTGGTCACTGCATCCCCTCCCCTGCTGTCCCGCCTCCTCCCAGCCGGCTGCCACTGCTGGGGCAGACGTGCGCGAGGAGCTGCTGCGGTGGCGGAGAGGCTTGCCGCCGTCCACGCGCCTGCCTGGCGAGGCGCAGACACGCCAGCCACCCCCGGAGAGGAGCGAGAAAAGGCACAGGCAGGACTCACTCGTCACTGAGCCAGGAGCAAAGTGTCGTTTTCAGGAAGGGTGCTTGGTGGGTGTGAGCTGGGCGTGAAGGGACAACAGCGCGCGACAGCGGCTGGCGAAGTGGACGGAGAGAGTGGACTGAACGGGCTTGGGTTTGAGCGCGGAGCCAGCCACTTCAGAGCTACGTGAAGTGAGTCACGGTGTTTAGAGTCTGGAATTTTAGCTGTTCCCTTATCTGTAAAGTGGGCCGGATGTTAGCTCCTGGGAGAATGAAGTGAGTACAAGTGACACAGCACCTTTGGGAGAGCCCGGGGCAGTGCTGGGCGTGAGTCTGGCAACCAGTTGACACCGGTTCTCCCTTAAAGGGAAGGTCATTTTCTCTTGTCACTGGGTATGGGAAAATGTATGGAGGACATCGCTCTACAGGACACCCACCAGTGATGGCTCTCTCAGGTGCCTGTCGGATGACATGGCGAGAGAGCCTTACCCTGCCCCAGCCTCGCTTTCCTCATCCATAATGCAACGATGACAGCGCGTGCCTCATCCAAGTGTAGCAGGGAAGCAAGCCAACGTCCCCGTAGCATTTGGTGCCAGGCGCAGAAAGAGCTCAGTAAACGTTAAGTATCGTTGTCATCTCTTCCTTCGGTAACATGTGTGATCAGAGAGCTTTTAAAAACATGTATAAGCAGAAACGATTTCGTTGTCCTCTTGCCTGCAGCTTCCCCTGCCATCGGGGCCCACGCTTGATCCTGGACTGTGCCTGGCGGCGGTCACTGTGGAACCAGGACCCCCTGCAGAGCAGCTGCAAGGAAAGGGTGGAATGCCCTGCCCTGGCCTCCAAGCCGATAGCCCCGAAGCACCCGCTGAGCTTCTGAGCCCGAGGAGGATCCTGGCTTTTCACCAAGAGCTTAGACAAAGCATTTGTGGCAATTCCCAGGTCAATAAATCACCGCTGGAGTTATAAATTTAACAGGACCACTCATTCTCCGGGGCCATTTCACAGACTCCATAAATATTTGAAACAGAACCTTTGGAGAGTGCTTTAAGAAATTGGTAGCAATCAAAACCCTCATTTAGTGGCAAGTGGTTTTGCCTTCGGCTTAGGGATTTGTGTTTGACGTTGCAGCTCGGGAGAAACGCTGGGCTTGCAAATTCTGAGCAGTTTGGCTTTGGCAAGTGTTAAGGTAGCAAAGGAAATATTTAATGCACCAAAACCTTTTAAACGAGTAGACTGGGCACAGTTTTAGCCCCCACAGCAAAATGTGGCCATGTCTGGAGAAATTTTTGGCTGTCACGACTGAGATGCTGCTCCTGGCACCCGGTGGGCAGAGGCCAGAGGTGTGCGAAACGTCCCCCTTGCCCAGGCGCCTCCTACGCCGAGGAGCTATTCGGCCCGGGTGTCAGCAGTGCCCGGCTGAGCGCCCGGGACTGGTCTAGGAGCCCTGACATGGTCAGCCGTGGGGAATGTTTATTATTTTCCTTCCCCTGGGGCCCTTACCATATCTTAAAAGATTTTAATCCACCAAATGAAATGCCTAATTTGAGGAATTATATATTTTACATTTGGAAGTATTAAAACCAACCAGAACTTTCTAATCAATCCATTCACTCCCAATCCGCCATACGCCAGGCAGTGTGGTATGTGGCGAAAAGAGATCAGTTAATGCTGGGCCCTGTCCCGGCAACCTCAGGCATCGGGAGAGACACACATGTAAGAAAATTGTCCTGCAGTCAGTTGCTACGTGTGCAGCGAGAGATGGGATGTAGGGTGGGGTCAGCTCTACATGGCGTAGGAAGCCAGCAGTCAGCCACAGAAGAATGGGGGAGCACAGTCCCATGGGGGGAGGGTGCCGCAGACACAGGACGCAGCCTGGGCAAGGGCTCTGGGCACGAAGCTGGGCTGTGGCCGGGCCACTGGAGGAGGAGCGGGCACAGCTGCTCCTTGCCAAGCCGGCTGCAGGCCACCACTGCCCTGTTCCCATGCCGCGCCCCGTTGTTCCCTGAGAACAGAAGTCGGTGCCCTGACTCTGGTGTGCCACCAGGAGCGGAAGAAGAACGCCTCCCTCCTGAGGGCAGCCCACCCAAAAAGAGAGTCCAGGGGGAATTGGACCACACCTGCCAGACCTGCCCCGGCATGCCGAACAGAGACTCTTTGGGGAAGGGGCCGGTGAGGGGCTTGAGGGAAAGGTCAGCACCACCGGCCCTGTCCTGCCTGCCCAGAGGTGGTTGTCCCTTCATGGAAGGACAGGGGAGGACAAGGACAGGGAACCCAGGACTCCCGGAAAGTAGACAAAGTCTGCAGATTTTATGTTAATGTATCTTAATTTTTTGTTTGAAATGAAAGTTGCAGAGAGTTCCTGTGTGCCCCTCACTTGGCTTCCTGTGGGCTAAGTCTCTTGTGACTTACCATAGTAAGAAACTAGTGCCTTTTATTTTGAGGAAAATTGGGCACCCATTGGAACGTCAGAAAGGCAGCGTCAACACGCCGAGTTGCCTCTGTGTCCATCAGCGTGTGGGGCTCTGTGACAGGCAGCATGCTCTTCCCCGCACTCTCGGACTGGTTTGCCAGCGGACCCTGCTCGTCCGTCCTTTACCCCTGTAGTGGCGGCCGCCGCGCGAGTGTCTGGTCAGGTGCTGGGGAAAGCGGAACACGGGCGATGCTGTCTGTCTCCGTCTTCGGGGATCTCCTCATTACCACCCGCCACGGGGGCCCCAGTTGGAAGCCACTGCTGTGATCGCTTTTGGCGTTTCAGCCTCCACAGTGCCCACGGCATGTCCAGCTGGGAGGCGATACCGCCTTCTGCACCGCCTTCCCCTTTATTTTGGGACAGCATCAGGGACGTGACGATGGAGAGAGGACAGAGACGCGTGTGGTCGGAACACCGGCAGAGCCTCTGCACGGCCGCAGGACGCAGCACAGCGCAGGTTCTGGTCTCCAGGACACTCCCGAGGGCCCCGACGTTTGTGCCCCTCCTGCCACAATCACATTCTGGGCCTGGGTAGAGACGAAATCCATTAAAGGAAGTCAAGGCAATCTTTGCAGCTTAACCCACAATAAATTCCATAATAAAATTCCAGAATAAATTCCATAATATGTTCGCGAGCCGGAAGCCACTCGCTACCCCGGGCCATGGAGTCCCGCCTGGGCTAGTGCTTTGGATTGGCTCAGGCTTTGTGCCCAGACTCCTGCGGGCACTTTTGCAATGGCAGATGGCAGACTCCTGCACTTTCCTTGCCTGGAGTGTTAGACCCCAGCCCTTGGAAGGGCACACGGTGGCCCTCTGCCACCCCCTCAGTGGACTGGATGTGACGTGGCCAGGCCGGGGCGGGACCTGCTTGGAGGACCCGGCGGAGTCTGGCAGGAACATGGCGTGCAGGAGCTGGTCTCTGCCGCCCTCCCTCCCCCATGCAGGCAACGACACTGTAGTGAGCCCGAGGCCTCTGGAAACCAGCCAGATGGGCCAGCCTGGCGCCTCGGCAGAAAACAATTTGTCAGATGGACTGTCTGCAAGCAACAATGGGCCCTTCCCTGCAGCCGGAGCCCTAAACCTATCGAGGTAAGTGCATCCCTCCCCCACTGCACAAAAGGGCCTCACCTGGGCTTTTAGGCAAATCAGATGAGAGGTTGGCTTGGACCCTGGCCAAGCAGTGGAAGTGTTAAGTGCAGTCCCTCTCCCTGCGGCTGATTCATTTCCCTGCTCCCGGGAGGCATTTTGCTGGAGTGGCAGAGGTGTTCTGGCTAGCACATGCTTCTCTGAGCACCTGCTGGGACAGGTGAAGGGCTGGGGGCTGGTCACAGGGGTCTCACCCCAGGTGCTTGTCCTCCAGGCTCCACTATGACCGAGAGAACAGGCCCCAGGGGCCTCAGAGTGGGCAGCTGGCCAACAAGTAGTCCGGGAGGGCTTCCTGGAGGAAGTGAGACTGAGCCGAGCCAGGAGATGAGCAGGGATCAGCCAGAGAGGGGAGACCTAGGAGGGAGGGGCAGGCATGAGCGAAAGCCCCCAGCCCAGGGTAGCGTTGGGGTAGGAGTCGGGGTAGAGATGCCACCTTTCTTTGACCTTGGGGTGGAAGGAACCAGAAGGGAGATGTTGCCTTTTTTGCAATCCTACTGTGACTTTCTTGTTCCATTTAAAAAATGTTTTTGATATAGATGATACCTTTGTATTCAAAATTCAAAAGCCACAGAAGTCCACACAAAGTCACTTCCCACCCCTGCTGCCGGCTCCCTTCCCCAGAGCCAGACGCGGCCGTGCGCCCAGCGCAGTCGGACGGTGGCGCTCTGCTCTGTGCGTGCTTTTCCTTTAGCGCGTCTGGGTACTCGTCCCATGGCAGGACGTAAACTTCTCGTTCATTTTTCTAAACGGTTTCACTGTTCTCCACTGTGGATTTAACAGTGTCCTTTCAATGTGTATGGGAGTTGTTTCTGATCTTCTGCTGTTAAAACCAGCAGTGTCGTGAACATTCACGACGTATGTACATATGTTGCTTCACGCGCTCGAATGCAGCGAGGCGTGACCGTGTTTCAGCCAATGACGGCCGAGCACGCGAGGGTGCGGGGCGCAGCCCGCACCGCGGCTGGGTGTGCAGGAGGCCGTGCGGTCCAGGCGTGTGTACCTGACGCTAGGGCGTCCACACGATGGCGAAGTCGCCACCGACGCGTTTCTCAGAAACACCCCGTTCCAGGTGAAGCGTGACTATTTATCTGAGGGCGAATCCCTGGAAAAGGAAATGCGGGATCAGAAGAGACGCGCGCTTGGCGTTTGTCGTGGCCCGGCCAGACCGGCTGCCGTGCCCCTTTGAGGCGCAGCCGCTCTTGCTCCCGCCGGCCAAGCTTGGGGGCCCCTGCGCGGCGATCAGCGCGGCGTCGTGGAGGCCTGTGATCGATGGGGGCTGGGGTTAGTACGTGGCATTCGCTCCCGGCCCCACCCAGGGGCCGACCCTGCCTCCATCTGCAAGTGGTGGGGGCAGGAGGGACCGCAGCTGGGAAGCTGTGATCTGCCCACTAGGGACGGCTGGCAGGGCGTGGGCTGACAGGGCGCAGGGCGGTCGGAGGCTGAGGGGCGGAGAAGGAGGCCTGTGGGCTGAGCCGCAAGGCGAGTCGACCCTGCCTTCTCAGCCTGGCCCCGACCCCGGCCCGGCTGCGGCCTTGAGCCAGGGCCTGTGAGGCCGGGCTTCCTCCGGGAAAGTGGAATCTATGGCCGAGGTGTCGCCTCACCACACGGAGACTTGCAGGCGCCCGCGGCCAGTGCCCAGCCCTGGCATTCACAGCCAGGCGTGTGGCCTCTCCCCTCGTCCTCGCCCCTGCCATGCTGGGAGGCAGGCGGCCTGGGAGCTGAGCACACACCTGCTGCCTGGCTTTGGGTTCCGGCTGTCTCCTCACCTCGCTGCTCTGTGCCTCAGTGTCCTGCTCTGATATGGGGGATGCTGCCCCCAGGGGGGCTGCGCGGCGTGAGTGGATGTCTGTGAGCACCGGGGAGAGGCCGAGGCCGCGGTGCCGCTATATTGCTGCTGCTGCTCATCCCCGTGACGTGGTGGTGGGTGGCAGGGAGAGGGCCGCGGGGGCTCGGGGGGTGATGCTTGTAGCCGAGACGTGCTCGAGGCTCACGGCAGGCGTTGGAGTGACTTGATGCTGCCGCTTGATGATGGGGCTCTGTCCGCGGCAACTCAGCGAGGATTTTCCAGGAGCCGGCCCAACGTTCATCCGGACACCAAGAGTAACAGGCGCTCGGTCCCTGTGGCTGTCGAGGCGTGGCCAGGACTCTCCCCACCAGGATCTCTGGTCCTTTCCACTGGCCCACTTCTGGAAAAGCCTTTCCCTTGGAGTCAAGCACGATTTTGTCCAGGCCCTTCGGGAGGTGAGTGGGGCTGGGTGTCCACGTTTGTTTATCTGGAAGAATGCACGTTCCTGCTGCTTGGGCCAGGACTTTCTACTTCATTTGACCCTTTTAAAAACTGATGTATCTGACATAGGCAGGCCTGCGTGCTCCAGAGCCCTCTCCTCTGCAGGTACTGCCTGTGTATGCTCGGGGGTCCAGGTCACTGGGTTTGCTGCCCCCCATCCCTCCACCCAACCCCTCCCCCTCCTGGATTCCGTCTCCCCCCACCCACACCCTCTCAGTGCACATTAATTCTTCCTTCTGCTACTCACTCTCAGCCAAGTTCTCCCCGGGGTCCTCAAGCCCTCCAGGGTTAAGCTCCAAGAATGGCAGCTCCTCTGCTAGCGGCCAAGAGTAATTTAGCCTCAGGAAGCAGGTGTGGGCTGAGCGGGGAGGGGCGTGGGGGCTGGGCTCTCTTGTCTCCAACTGCTGCTGTCCCCACTTCGGTCCCTTGTGTTTGCTCACACTGGGCCAGACCCCAGACCAGTTCCACCCCAGCTGATACACACAAGGGGAAGCCCTGGAATAGACAGAAGGCTCGAGTAGCCAACTCCCTGTTGTTAGGGACAGCTCATTCACTGAATACATGATGCCCGCTGGTGCTCTGCTGGGATCCAAGTAGGCAGAGCAGGTTGTAGCATCCCTGCTGGGCAGGGCTACTGTCAGGCAGCAGGAGCCACACAGGCACCAACTCCACTCTTCCAGGGCCATTTGTCTGGTTGCTCAGGCTGTGCACTAAGCAAGGCATGGGGTGCAAGAACAAAAGCAGATGAAATCCAGCCCTGCGCTCTCCTTGCCAAGGGCTATGTCTGGAGAAAGTGGTGTCCTTTAAGTGTTCCCACAGAGGCTGCCTCGGCTGTCCTGGCCAAGCTCCGCCAGCTGTGTCCACCTGGAGGGGCATCTTTTCGTGACTCTGTACAGGAAGAAGCTCAGTGTGGCCCTAGTGGTACCGCTGACTCAGAGCCAGAGGTGCCGATCAGCAGTGTGAGGTCAACAGTTCATGGAGGAGTCTCGGAGGCCACTCCAGTGCAGCGGTGCAGCTTGCAAAGTCCTGGGGCCGGGGTGTGTAGCTGGCCCCGTGCACCCTCCTGCCAGGTTCACAAGCCTGGAGCTCTCCCGGGGCCTGACCTAGAGCAGTCCTGCAGTGGGGTCATGGATGGTTAGGGTATTCACTGGCATGATTAGGGTACTTCCACCCACCAAGGCCACTGAGTCCTTCCTTTTATCCCCAAATAGTCTGAGTACCTGCCTCCTGGGTCCTCTTAGGGATTTACTGTTACTCCACCCCAGCCCAGCTCGAGGTGAGAGGCTAGTGCTGGACAAGGGATCAATCACAGGGCTGCTGCTTAATAGCTGTGTGTCTCTGAGTGAGTCATTTAACCTCTCTGTGCAAATCAACTATAGCTGCAATATTACCACATAACAAACCAGCCCAGACCCGGTGACTCCCAACCATTTATTCTCACCTATTCGGGTCTGCAGGTCCACCTAGGTTCTGCTGGGCTCAGCTGGGAGGTTCTGCTCCAGACCAAGGGCTAGGGTTCAGGCCTGGTGTGCGCCGGAGTAGGTCCCGTGCACGGGTCGAACCTCAGTGGGGAGGGGACGCAGATTCCTCTGCTCCCAACGAAGTCACCTGGCAAGAGGAGGGCGAGCTCACAGTGCAGGACAGTGGTCAGGATGAGAGGTGGCCCCAAGAACAGGTGCCCATCACAGAGAGCCTCGCAGCCGCCTGTGCAGGACTCCGAGGTGTGATGTGGCGGGCTTCCGTCGGCTTTCGGCAGGAATTCATTGAGCAAAGAAAGCTGACAAGTGAGCTTAACCTCCGTTCTCTCCCCTCCGCTTCCCGACCCGCCTTTCTCCGTGTGTATCTTCAGACCCACGCCACCAGCAGGTCCGGTCGCCCTGCCTCCAAGCACCCAGGCTCCAGCGCCTTCTCACTCCCCTGACGTGCTCTGTTCACAGCCGCATCCTCAGCGCTGCTGCTGCCTGTTGGGGCTCCATAAACGTTAGTTGAATGAATGCATGAATTCGTTACTCCAATTTATTTTAATGGTACTTCCAAGGACATACGTGATTGTATCTAGTTGTCTCTGGTGTAAGTTCTGCTAGATGAGAAGATATTATTATCCTTTTTATTTTTGCTTTGGGAGCTGAGGGGATGGGAAGGAAGAGATTCCAAGCAGAGCAGAGGAGGCAATGGACTCTAACACAGCCCTCCCCACGCCCGGCACAGGGCCACAGTGCCATTGGTGCAAGGAGCAAGAGGCCGGGGCCTGCCGGGGGGAGGGGAGGGGCCGAGAGAGAGTGAGGTGCTGTAGGAAGGGGTGGAAAGAAAGCAGGCGTGGAGGGCACCAGGCAGGGGCACTTTAGACCCTTCAGCTTTGAAATGTAATTTCTCCACTTGAAGGACTGGTATTTATTACACGCCATCTGTCTCAGTCCATCTCACGTAGACATTTTTTCTGTGCCATCATTATTAGGACATACATTCCACCTTATAAAGTGACATCGTTTCTCAGCTTCATGTTTGTATTTCTCAGATTGTGAAGGCTGTTCTCCAAGTGCTGGTTTGCAGGGTAATTGGCAACGAACAATGACTCAGAATGAGACAGACTGGAATGCCAGCACTGATCCGTCACTGACGAGCTGAGGGATCATCTAAGGTGACATAACCTCTTGCAGCCTCAGTTTCTCATTCCAAAGTTTCCCTTATTTCATAATCACCTGTCCTCCTGGCTCCATTCCCAAAATGCAGGTAGCTTCAATGTGCTGTTATTAGGAAAGTCGCCTTGTCTGACTATTTCATACTAAGTTGTGAATGACTGATAGTCTTCTAACCTTCTAGGGAGATTTGTATTCTATAAAGCTGATGCTCATTAGCACAGAGAAAATTTCAGTTGGCAGATTTCCAGGGAGATAAAATGAGGTAAGGCCTTAGAGTATCCTTGCTTGCAGATAAGGGCACCAAGGCTCAAGGCAAGGCTTTGCAGAGGAGAATAAGTGGCTGGGTTGGTCACACTGCAAGTCAGGGGACAGAGCTGGGCGTACATCCCAGGACTCCCAATTCCCCCACAGGGCAGGGCAGTGGTCTCATCCTGGGGTGAAACGCAGGAGGAAAGTTGGCCACGGGGCATGGGCCTTGTTGTATAATCTTGGCCCCAAATGTGTGCATTGAGTACAACATGGAAAGAACATGTCATAATTCCTACCCAATAAAACACAGTTAGCATGCTTCATGACAATGTGTCAGCCACGGCAATTTGAGTTGCGGTCAACACGAACCATGGGTAGCTCTTGCTGGCAGTAATGAGACTGCGTGTGAGCTGGGGCTGCAAGAAGGGGGAACCCCAGGAAACGGGGGGCTTTGCAGAGAAGCTTCAGGAAGCCAGAGAGCAGCCCTCCTTCCTGCCCCAAGGAGGAAGGGACTGAGCAAGGGTAAGAAAGGTAATGGCTTGGTTTGGTAGGAGGTTTTCAGGGGCAGTCCCAGAGCTATAAACTTGGAGTACTAGGAGGGTGATAAGAAAAAAATCAAGGTAGCTGATATAAAAGTGACCCAACACTTTTTTCCATTTCAAACTTCTAAGTCTCCCTGTGACTCTGAGACCAGGATGAGACCTAACATGCAGGGGAAGGTGTTTCAGTTACAAAGGGACTTGGCTGCATATAATGAAGTCCAAAATAACAATGGCTTAATGAGATAGAAGCTTATTTCTCCACTACAGGGGTGGGCATTCAGAAGGGTGGATTCTGGAGCAGTCTCTCAAGCCACTTGCTAGCTGTGGGCAAGTCCATGTGATCCCTTGGTGCCTCTGTTTCCTCCTAAATAAAATGGGGATAAGAACAGTACCTCTCTTATGCGCTTGTAGGAGTAATTGAATTAAATTTGTGTGGTGCTGAGAACAGGGCCTGGCATACAGCAAGTTTTCACCAAATAGTTGGTGTTATTATTTGAATAAAATTATTTAAGCCCTCCCAGCTACTTACTTCACATCAGGCATTTTCCAAGGCCTTTTCACACATTTTGCCTCATTTAATTTCTAAATGATGCCAAGAAATTGGTATTGCCTCCCATTTCACAGATGTTGAAACCGAGACTTAGAGCAGACGAGCCCCTTGCCGAGTCATACATGGATGGGCAAAGCCAGGACTCCAACTCCTTCGGGTCCAGTCTGACCCCTGCCCCTGGGCTGCACCCAGACCACCCTGCCCTGGTCTTGGCTCTCAGCAAACAGACCGGCACTGCAGATGCTGCTATTGATTTGTCTGGCGTTGATTGTTGCTGCCTCCTGAGGCCATGTGTGCAGAAAAGGAGGCGTTTTTGTCCATTTCTAACTCCCATTCTGAGGATTTCAAACCCATTGCCACCTGCCTCTGAAGCTCCCGAGGCGGCTGGGACTGAGCTGCCCTTTCCCAAGTGCCCAGCAGTTCCCGAATGCGTGCACAATCGAGCAGAAAGCCACTTTTAAAAATGAAACACTGACAATCAGGGAGGTTTTGAGGGCGGAAATCAAGACCCGAGGGAGACAAAGACAGGAAATGGGGTCTTTAGTTTGGAGAAGACTTGGAGCCCACTTACCCGCGGAGTATATATGGTGGGGGGCAGCGTAAACTCGGAAAAGCCTAGGTCAGGGGTCAGGCCGGCCTTAGCTCTAATCCCTGTGTGACCTTGAGTGAGTTTCTTTATTTCTGTCAGCCTCATCTGCAAATGGGACCAATGCTGCCTACCAAGAAGGTGCTTGGAATGTTTAGTATGTGCTGGGCATGAGCTTAGACCCCCAAGAGCAGAGGCTTTGTCTGCTGTGTTCTAGGAATTGATATCCTTAATTACGAGAGAAGTATTGGGCACCCAGCAGGTGTGAGGACGTTATTGAATAACTGGACACTCAACAAATAAAGGGTCGTCCTTCCCTCCATGCCATTCTATGCAGGTTCAGGAGGGGAGTCATGGGGCCGGGAGGTGAGGTTGTGGGGAGCTGGGGGAGGGATGTCAGAATAAGAGAGAAGCAGTGTGAGCAGAGGCAGAGCAGCACACCAGTCCCCACGCTGCCACCTGCGAGCTCTGCAACCTTAGGCAAATTGTCTCATCTCATGGGGTCTCGATTTCTTCATTAGCAAATAGGGACACTAACAGTACTTAATTCACAGGGT
Source organism: Cheirogaleus major (assembly GCA_963574435.1). NCBI lineage: Eukaryota > Metazoa > Chordata > Mammalia > Primates > Cheirogaleidae > Cheirogaleus > Cheirogaleus major. The sequence goes on along the minus strand of CAUYPO010031573.1, from coordinate 2,382 downwards.
TGTTGTAAGAATGACAAGAGCTTTAAGTTCATAAAACACTCATCACAGAGTCTGGCACAAAGGAGGTACCCAATTAATGTAAGTCACCATCACCATTATCAGAAATTTTTATTAATAGGAAGAAGGAAGGTGTACTAGTTAGACATTGTTGACTTAAAGCCAAAGCTTGATGGCTTAAAGCCACTACAATTTTATTTGTTCATTTATATAGGTTAGCCATTTGGACTGGCACTGCAGGGTGGTTTTCTGCTGGTCTCACCTGGGTTGACTGAGGCTGGTAGTCTGGCAGGGCCTCATTCTGGCATTTGGTGCTAGCCATCAGTTGCCTGGTCTTTTCAGCTAGAATGCTCATGTCTATTCCTTGTGGTCTCTCAGCCTCCAGGAGGCTAGCTCGGGTTTCTGCACGTGGTGGTCTAAAGACATCATTCCAAAAGAGAGAGAGAGTAGAAGCTTCAAGGCCTCTTGAGGCCTAGGCTCAAAACTCCCACAATGTCACTTCAGCATCTTTCTATTGGTCCAAGCATGTGACAAGGCCAGCACAAGGTGTGGGGAACCAGACTCTACCTCTGGCTGGTAGGAGCAGGGGGTCACACTGGGAATGGATGTGCACACAGAGGCGGGAGGCATTCTTGTGGCCAGCATTGTGGACTGTCCTTTGAGGGAGGGAACCAACATTTTTGAGGCCCTGATTACTTGCCAGGTGCCTTGACTTCCACAGACATTACAACAAAACCAGCAACCTGCTGAGGCGAGGATTTCACTGTCACTAGGAATGTCATATTGAGGCCAAGTCTGCAGAGCTGTTGAAGTGTCTGAGACGGTAGGATTCAGACCAGGGCCTGGGAGGAGGGCACTCAGGTTCTTTCTGTCAGGGAGAATTTTGGGATTCTGGGAAAACCCACAACAGTATACTGAATTATGGATAATAAGTAGGATTTCTGTTGAGTGGTAGGATTGCAAAGACATGTTACTTTTTGCTGGTGAGAAACCTGAGAATATCAACAGAGGAAGAGAGAGTTGTGTAATTTCTGAGGGGTCTTCAGTGATGGGGACAAAGAAAATGTTCTAGCCACACACCGTCTTGTAGCAGATCTCGGTGAAGTCACTGTTCATGTCTTGGTCACAGCAGTTCTCCCTCTGCACATTTGCTCTCCTGCCTCTGAACTTTCGAAGCCAGAGGTTTTTGGTTCTGTGTTGGATGGAGTTGTAGCAGCAGAAAACCCCTCTTGCTAGAACAGTAAGAAAGGCTGTTTTATATAAATTGTAAAAAGAACCCTTTTAAATCCTCAGAGAGTGGCTGAAGCAGTGAGGACTAAAAGGGACAAATTCTGGAGAGGGGAGAACTGCAGAGACTCGGCCGCTACTTTCTGCCGGGGTTTTCCGCAATCTGGGGACAGGTACAGGGCTGAGTGTCCAGCCCGGCCCAGTGAGACGACCACCGCTGGGCCGGGAGACAAATTAGAGGCTGGATGGGCTTCAAACACCCGGCTGTTTTTCTCCTGCAGATGTTTGCCGTATTCTGAAGCTGTGCAGGGTGGGGGGTAGGAAACTGAATGAGAATGGCCCTGAGCAGCAGAGCGCCCGCAGTCTGGATGCTGAGAAGACACACTGGTCACGCAGGGCCTGCCGGGGAAAGGCCTGGGAGCACACCGAGCCCACCTCGCCCCTGCGTAAGGCCCCGTGCAGCCACACAGAGCTTCTCGTGGGGGATGACATCACGTGTCTTGGAGAGACTGCTTTGGACCCATGTGGAGAAAGGACTGGAGGGACGGAGGGAGAGGAGGTCATGTGGGTGTGCGCAGTGGCGCTGGGCAGGTGGGGATTGATTTGTCCCATTTCTCTCGTAAATCAAAGCAGCGGAGAGACGTGAGCAGGCTGAGGAAGGCACAGTGCTTGACGGAGGGCCGTCTGTCGCAGCCTCAAACTTGGGAAGATTGGGGGGAAGCAAAGGCAGAAAAGAGGCATTATTTGTCTTGAATGATAAAAAAGAGAACTGACATTATGTTATGAAAGGAGTTTGATAGGTTTTTGCAATGAGAGAGAAGAATTTGTCTTGATCAGTGTGATATTAATTAGAATTGAAGCTCAAGAAGGATTCAAATTAAGTTGGGAAAAAAAAGCCCTGTTATCTGAATCTTGGAAGTGAATCAGCCCAAAGTCTCATTTGAGGAAACTGAGGCCCAGGGAGAAACAATGGCTCGTTCAGGGGACCTAGTAAACTGACTGATAAGAAAACAACCTTATAAACATTTGAGTGCAGATGTCTTTTTTATAGAGTGTTTTTTTTCCTTTGGATAGATGCCTAGTAGTGGGATTGCCAGATCAAATGGTATTTCTATTTTTAGCCCTGAGATATCTCCAAATTACATTCCACAGGAGTTG
>CAUYPO010031572.1:0-17587 GCA_963574435.1 Cheirogaleus major | reverse complement strand
GACTTAACTATATTTGAATAAATGTAGATTGTTGTACCGTACTTAAAAAAAATAACACATCCCCTGAAAATAAGCCCTAGGGTGTCTTCTTGAGGAAAACTAAATATAAGACACTGTCTTATTTTCGGGGAAACACGGTATATATGTTATACATCAGGTTATGTTATACATCATTATAATGCACATTTCTCACTTTATGTTTTTTTCTAATGACTTATTACTTGCTGTTTATTTGATATTTATTTTAGACTATGGAAATGATGTTAGACAAAAAGCAAATTCAAGCTATTTTCTTATTCAAGTTCAAAATGGGTCATAAAGCAGCAGAGACAACTCGCAACATCAACAACGCATTTGGCCCAGGAACTGCTAATGAAAGTACATTGCAGAAGGTGGTTCAAGAAGTTTTGCAAAGGAGACAAGAGCCTTGAAGATGAGGAGTGTAGGTAGCCGTCCATCAGAAGTTAACCATGAACAATTGAGAGCAATCATTGAAGCTGATCCTCTTACAACTACATGAAAAGTTGCTGAAGACCTCAAGTTGACCATTCTATAGTCTTTTGGCATTTGAAGCAAATTGGAAAGGTGAAAAAAAATCGATAAGTGGATGCCTCGTTAGCTGACCAAAAATCAAAAAAGTTGTCGTTTTGAAGTGTCGTCTTCTCTTATTGTATGTAATAACAACGAGTCATTTCTTGATTGGATTGTGACATGCAATGAAAAGTGAATTTTATATGACAACCGACAATGACCAACTCAGTGGTTAGACCAAGAAGAAGCTCCAAAGCACTTCTCAAAGCCAAACTTGCACCAAAAAGGTCATGGTCACTGTTTGTGGTCTGCTGCTGGTCTGATCCACTGTAGCTTTCTGAATCCTGGCAAAACCATTACGTCTGAGAAATATGCTCAGCAAATTGATGAGATTCAGTGAAAACTGCAATGCCTGCAGCCAGCATTGATCAACAGAAAGGGCCCAATTCTTCTCCATGACAACGCCCTACCTCATGTTGCACAATCAACACTTCAAAAGTTGAACTAATTGGGCTACGAAGTTTTGCCTCATCTGCCATATTCACCTGACCTCTCGCCAACTGACTACCATTTCTTCAAGCATCTCGACAACTTTTTGCAGGGAAAATGCTTCCACAACCAGCAGGATGAAGAAAATGCTTTCCGAGAGTTCATTGAATCCCGAAGCATGGATTTTTATGCTACGGGAATAAACAAACTTATTTCTCATTGGCAAAAATATGTTGATTGTAATGGTTCCTATTTTGATTAATGAAGATGTGTTTGAACCAAGTTATAATGAGTTAAAATTCACGGTCCGAAACTGCAGCTACTTTTGCACAAACCTAATAGCTTGTAGGTATGCCCCGAAGGAGAGCCTTGTTTCCTGTAGCTGTCCTCATCTCCAGTGGAAGTAGCATCCCTGTCCATGATGGTATCAGCCTTTTCACTTCTGTCTGAGGGGATTAACCCTGCATTGCTTGAGGAGATAGTGATGGCCTCCCTAAAGCAGTTGCCATATAAAACAATGTTGATTCTTTTCAGTACCACCCCCATCACTCTTTGCTTCTAGACCTATAACCAAGGAACTAAGTGACTGAATAAGGTACTTAAGTTTAAGCTCAAGTCCCAGCAGGCCCCTAAAGGTGAGGTACAAAGTGTGACCCATGAGGAGGTTTGTTTCACTCCAAGAGAACGACTTGAGTTTTCTAATTTATATAAGCAAAAATCCAGAGAACATATGTGGGAATGGATCTTAAGGGTGTGGGATAATGGGGGAAGGACATAAAGTTGGATCAGGCCAAATTTATTTATATGAACCTTTACAAAGCAGAGACTGTGCATTTAACTTTGTAGCTTGGGGAGTTAGAAAGAGCTCTAACAGTTTGTTTGGCTGGCTGAAACATAGATCAAAGATGGGCTTTGGGAGGCAGAGGCAGGAGAACTGCTTGAGGCTAGGAGTTCAAGACCAGCCTGGGCAAGATAGCAAAGACCTTGTCTCTAAAAAAAATTTTTTTTTGAATTAGCTGGGCATGGTCGCACATTTCTGTAATCCTAGCTACTCAGTACTCAGGAGGCTGAGGTGGGAGTATTGCTTGAGCCCAGGAGTTTGAGGTTACAGTGAGCTATGATTGCACCACTGATTCCAACTGGGGTGACAGAGTGAGACCTCATCTGTAAAAGAAAACAAAAACACACTTTGAGAAACATTGTTACACACTGATAACTAATAAATCTTTCTAGATCCTAGATAAAAGGCTCATTGTGAGTAAACAGGAAATGTCTGACTGTCCTTGGCAGAGGAAGAGATTCAAAGGCTTAGAGAAATTGGAATGTTAGAGTGGATTTGTCTCTTAAGACCTACTCACCTATATTGGGAGGGTACAGAAGACATACCTTTCGCCAATACTTTGAAAAATAAATTTGGCAGAAGACTCCCAGCATCCTTGAAGAGCTCAATGATGGTTTTTTTCTGTAGGCTAGACTTTACAGTGGGAACCATAGAAACTCAATTGGACATCCCAAATGCAACTGGAGTAATTGGATCCTGGAGTGAGAGGGGCCAATTGGTGGCACTCATCTGCCAAAGACAAGGTGGGCATAGTTACCATAATGAACAAAAGCGTCAAAGCAATAATTAGAATAATCTGACTTGCTCAGACCTGTGGTACTGGCTAGGTAATCATGGTATTTTTAGAAGTGAAATATATTGAAAGCTTACTAAATTCTTACTTATTTGTATAAGCAGAAAAGTTACAGGTCAAGTGAAAAAAAAGTCTGACTTTAATCATAAAAGTAGAGAATCATGGTCCCTTAATCAATTCCCAGATGCTGGGGTTCAGGACTCACCACCGCAAAATATGACTGTAGGAAATCAGAATATGCTACCCCAAATATGCCTCTTTGGCATAAGGACTATTTTGAACTGGGTATTTTGAGAAACTCCAGATACAGGAGAAGCTTTGAAAACAGACTAGACGTTACTCTTTTGTAAGAGTAATTTATATCTATAAAGGGAAACTTTTTTTGTAAGGGTGTCTCCCCTCTGCACCAGGAAGAGAGAGATGACTAAATCACTAGAGTCTCTTAATCAATAAAGAAGGCATTGACTTAAATCCAGTTAGCAAATCTCAACCTTGTGTACTGTACTTTATCTGATCACCTCATTTTAACTAGCCTTTCCTCACACCCTTATTTCTTTGTTTCAGCAAATGATTTTATATAAACCTGAAGTTTAAACTACCCCTTTGAGATCTACTCTAAAGACTTACTCATTTATCTGGGTTATTTAGTATATATATAGGAGGTATATAAATTCACGTTATTAAAGTTCTAGTTTGTTTTTCTTTTGTTAATCTGTTTTATGTTATGGTGAATCCCAGTTAAGAACTCATGAAGAGTGGGAGAAAATTATTTTTCCTCCCTTATACAGACTTGAGCCAGTTTATAGTTCCAGAACTTTTTGAATGAAAGGGAGGCTGGGTCTCCTTGAAGAAGGATTCTGACACACTACCAAAAATGTATAGCATTAGTCTTTCTCTTAGCCTTCCCCCAAAGGACCTATGGCCTTTTACCAGGGTAACTATGCATTGGGAAAAAAATAATCAGACATTTTGGGGACTATTGGACATTGGCTCTTAACTGACACTGATTGTAGGAAACTGAAAATATCACTATGGCTCTCCAGTCAGAGTAGGGGTTATGGAAGTCAGGTGATGAATGGAATTTTAGCTCAGATCCATCTCACAATGGGTCTGGTGGGTCCCCAAACCCATCCTGTGAGTATTTACCTGGTTCCAGAATGCATAATTGGAATAGACATACTAAGCATGTGGCAGAATCCCCACACCGATTCCCTTACCTGTGGAGTAAGGGCAAAGATGATGGAAAAGGTCAGGTGGGAGTCATTAGAACTGCCTCTACCTAGGAAAATAGTAAATCAAAAGCTATACTTCAGGGCTGAGTGTGGTGGCTCATGGCTCCTAGCACTGTGGAAGGCTGAGGCAGGAGGATCACTTGAAGTCAGGAGTTTGAGACCAGGCTGAACAAGAGTGAGACCCCGTCTCTACTAAAAATAGAAAGAAAAAATTAGCCAGGCAACTAAAAATAGAAAAAATTAGCCAGGTGTGGTGGCATTCACCTGTAGTCCCAGCTACTCGGGAGGCTGAGGCAGGGGGATTGCTTGAGCTCAGGAGTTTGAGGTTGCTGTGAGCCAGACTGATGCCGCTGCACTCTAGCCCACTCTGTCTCAGAAAAAAAAAAAAAAAAGCAATACTTCATTCCTGGAAGGATTGCAGAGATTAGTGCCCATAATTAGGGACTTGAAAAATGCAAGGGTGATGATTCCCACCATGTCCCCATTCAATTCTCCTATTTGGCTAATGCAGAAGACAGATGAATCTTGGAGAATGACAGTGGACCATTGTAAGCTTAATCAAGTGGTGATCCAATTGCAACTGTTGCACCAGATGTGATTTTATTGTTTGAGCAAATTAATACATCCTCTGGTACCTGGTATGGATATTGATCTGACAAATGCCTTTTTCTCATAGCTATTCATAAGACCAACCAGAAGTAGTTTGCTTTTATCTGGCAAAGCCAACAATACACTTTTATTGTCCTAACTCAGTGTTATAATCAACTCTTCAGCCTTGTGCCATAATTTAGTTCACAGGGATCTTGATTGCTTTTCCCTTCCATAAGATATCACACTGGTCCATCACAATGATGACATTACGCCAAATGACCTAGTAAGTGAGAAGTAGTAACTACTATAGAAGTATTGATAAGACATTTGCATGTCAGAAGATGGGAAATAAATTTGACTAAAGCTCAGGGGCCTTCTACCTCAGTAAAATTTCTAGGATTCCAGTGGTGGGGAGCATATCAAGATACCTCTTCAAAGGTGGAAGATAAGTTGTCACATCTGGTCCCTCCTACATCAAGAAAGAGGCACAATGCTTATTGGGCCTATTTAGACTTTAGAGGCAACCTATTCCTCATTTGGGTGTGTCACTCCAGCTCATTTACTGAGCAACCCTAAAAGTTGCTAGTTTTGAGTGGGGCCCAGGTCAAGAGAAGGTTTTGCAACAGATCCAGGCTACTATTCAAGCTGCTCTGCCCCTTATGATGCAGAAGATCCAATGGCTCTTGAAGTGTCATTGCAAATAAGGATGCTGTTTGGAGCCTTTGGCAGGTCCCTATATGTGAATTGCAGTCTAGGCCTTTAGGATTTTGGAGGAAGTCACTGCCATCCTATGGCAGGTAATTACTCCCGTGAAGGACAGATCTTGCTGCTACTGGACCTAGTAGAAGCTGAATGCTTGTCCATAGACCACCAAGTTACCATGCTACCTAAGCTCCCCATTATAAACTGGATGTTATCTGACCCATCAGGTCATAAAGTTGGGCGTGCACAGCATTATACCATCATCAAATGGAAGCAGGCCCTGGAGGCACAAATGAGTTACAATAGACAGAGTAAAGAAGATCATGCTCAACCAGTGTGAGTGAGCATCGACCAATCTATTGAGAGCCTGAATAGAACAAAAATACAGAGGAAGGTGAATTCATTCTCTCTCTGCTTAAGCCGGGACATCCATCTTCTCCTGCCCTCAGGCATCAGCACTTCTGGTTCTTGGGCTTTTGGACTTTGACCAGGATTTACACCATTGTTACCCCATCCCTCTGGTCCTCAGAACTTTGGACTCTGACTGAATTACATAAGCTTTCCTACTTCTGGCACCTCCCAGCAGATTGTGGGAGTCCTAGCTTCCATAATTGTATGAGCCAATTGCTATAATAAATCTCTACCTATCTGTCTATCTTTCTATGTATCTATCTGTCTCTCTATATATATTCATCCATTCATCCTTATGGATTCTGTTTCTCTGGAGAACCCTAATCCAAGACATACATGACTTTTATCAGGACTGGGGTATAAGGAACTGCTGGAGTTGCTTCTAAGTGCATAGGCATGTTCCCACAAACATAGGCCAGTGAGTGACCCTCTACTTGCCACTCTGATGGAGATCAAGCCTTCTCTCTTAGCAGCAGCAGCTTGCATGTAGTAATACCTTGTGACAGCTTAAAATAATTTTTGGTCAAGTAAATTATAAAACACTCATTGAGGCCCCATGGTTTAGGGGAATTGATGTGTGAAAAGATGGGATATGTAGAATTTAAATGTATGAAACGTAAGGATCTCATAGATGAATTTCAATTACCTACATAATATCTATATTATGTCTATAATGTCTGTAATCATGAATAATTGAGAATTGGATAATCTTCATTTTAGGTATGTGGTATACTCTTTGTCAAACATTCATCTATCTGCATCTTTGATTTACCTAGATCCTTTTACCTTTTTTTTATTATTATTTCAAGAAAATATGAGAGTACAAACATTTTGGTTGCATTTTATATCATTGCCTCTCCCTAGCTAGGGTTAGAGGTATGCCCTTCTCCTCCACAATGCTCACCACATCCCTGAGATGTGGGTCTAACTTCCCAACCCCTGAATCCCTGGTGAACACCACCACCCTTTGAGCACCATATTTGAGTGCAAGTACCAATTTGATGGCAAGTACATGTGGAGCCCATTCTTCCAATCTTGTGTCACCTCACTTTGGATAATGGGCTTAAGCTCAATCCAGGATAATATAAGCGGTGCTAGCTCACTGTCTTTTCTTAGAATTGAGTAATATTCCATTGTAAACATATACCAAATTTTCATAATCCACTCATGGATTGATGGGCACTTGGGTTGTTTCCACATCCTTGCAATAGTGAATTGTGCTTCCATAAACATTCAGGTGCAGATGTCTTTATTATAGAATGTCTTATGCTCTTTTGGGTAGATGCCTAATAATGCTATTGCTGGATCAAAAAGTATTTCTATTTTTAGCTCTTTGAAGTATCTCCAAATTCTTTTCCACAAAGTTTGTACTAATTTGCAGTCTCACCAGCAGTGTAAGAGTGTTCCTGTCTCTCCACATCCTCACCAGCATTTGTTGTTTTTGGATTTTTTTGATAGAGGCCAATCTCACTGGGGTTAGGTGATATCTCATTGTGGTTTTTTCTCATTTCTCTAATGATACCTAGATCCTTTTAAAAAGGGTTTCTCTTCCTCACAAACTCATACGTTAGAGAAGAATATTTATGATTCTTTTTTCTAATCCTATTTTATGTTCTCCTAATTATAATTATGTATATTCTAATTATGTATATCATATTAACATTAATTAGATGAAATTTGTTGAAGGGAAGGACAAACTTATAACACTTTTTGCACTAAGAACAAACTGTTACTGTTTGTTATTTACTGTTGGTACTCAATGAATGTATATTGATGAAGATATAATTTATAAAGCTGAATGTCTTCTTTATTTGGCTTCTTAATCCCCTTTTCATTCAAATAAAGTGTCTAGAGATATTTTATAAAACTGTTCAGATTTCCCTATAGTTTCCTTTCGCTAAGTCTCATCTAATCTGGATATGCAATAGGAAGCGGCATTTCTGGGAAATGAAGTTGTGCAACACAAATTCCCAAGAAATTATCTTGGAAATTCAGGGGCTTAGAGTTTGGAGGGGGTAGCTTGACTTGATGAGTTAATAGAAATTCTTCTAAACTTGTAGAACTCAACATTCTATTCCTTTCTGAATAATTTATTGGGGCTATAGGATTCTTTCTCTCCCCTTCCCCCATCCCTTCAGTGAGATACTGCCTTGCATACTTTGCTACTCTTTGAAGCACAGTTGTTCTCTAATAGTTCATTCTTAACATTTCAAAGAAGCTTCAGATGTTTGCCTTAGGTTTATTAATCATAAAAGCATTATAAAACTTTTCCAGACAAACTCCACCTGGCCTCTTCTTGTTTGCTCCTTCTGTAATCCTGATTACTCAACATTTGTGTATGTTTCTGCTTATATTTGGAAAACCGCACATTGATATACAGAACTTTTTTGGTTAGGATTATTCAAAATCAACTAAAGTAACAATATACATTGAGAGATGCATTTGTTGCCACTGCCTGGTACTAAATGGAATAAATGGAACAATGAACCCATTAGAATGCCCTTATGAAGCATCACAAGCTTTGGGGACCTCTCAACAGTCCCTACTCAATATTGGAAAACCATTTAATGCCACTCTAAAACATTAAGACTTGCAGTTTAGGCTTGAGACACTTGAATGAGTAAGCAAAGCCCTAAGTGGAAACTTGATATATAATACTTTTTGGCCTTTCAAAGATAAAATCACAGAACCGTAGAATATTTAGAACAGGATCTAAAAACAGCTGAACCTTGACCTCTGAAGATCTAATTATTCTCACAGAGCATCTCACAAAGGGCATCTGTTTATTTGGCTTATCAAGTCTGTGTTAAGAATCTTCATTTTTGAATGGCATTAAATACTTTTCTCATTATAGTCAGAATATGACTAAGAATGAACAGCCTTCTTCTATATGTTATAGTTATTTTAATTTCTAGTATTAAGCCAATGCATTTTATTTTTTCCTTCTCCCTTTAAATCATTTTTCCTTTGCATTCTTCTACTTCTAAAGCTGGGTTTTGAGGCTTACAGGTCTAGGATAAGAAGACAGGTAATGGACTTCTTTAACAAGACAGAAGGGTTAAAAGATAAGGTTTTGTGGAGTTGAGAGTTTTTTCCCAGTCTCCTTTAGCTTTGATTTTACCTGCTAAAAGGAAATTCTGGAGAACTTGGGTCACAGAGTTTTCCTATAGTGAAGAGAAGATATCCTTTTCCACACGGCTTGTGACTGAGCTATTTCCCTCTCTGGACTTTGGCCTGAAGAGCAGAAGGTGTGTTAAATAGTTGTGTGGGAGGCTATTTCCATTTTGGATTGGAAAGAGATTGCCTTTTGGGCTAAACTTGACCAGCCTGGGACTCAACCACAACAAACTGAACTGCAATGTGCCTAGGTGGAGCCCTTAACATTTAGTTTTCCTGAGCTTGTTCCCCATCCCTTGTAGCAAGGACCCAAGAGTTCTTGAAAATTCTGGAAGAGGGCAAGATGCAGTTGCTCACATCTGTAATCCTAGCACTTTAGGAGAATCACTTGAGGCTAAGAGTTCGAGACCAACCTGGGCAACATAGTGGGACCCTGTCTCTACAAAAAATAAAAAAAAATTATCTCAGTGTGATGTCATGTGTCTGTAGTGCCAGCTACCTGGGATGCTGAGCCAGGAGGATTGCTTGAGCTCAGGAGTCTGAGGTTGCAGTGAGCTGTGATCATACCACTACACTCTAGCTCAGTGACAGAGTAAGACTCTGTCCCAAAAAAAAAAAGAAAGGAAAAAAAAAAAAAGAGAAAATTCTGCATGGGGAATTTGGAAGGCAGCTACATAGAGAGCCAGTGGGGCTGCCCTATGTCCCAATTTGAGACTGTTCTAGTTTGCCCCTTTTGTTTTAGTGTAATTATAATAGGCCTTCCCCTCACTCTCACAGATATCTCTATTTGGGTGATAAATTATTTTGTCAGCCTAGCAAGCAGTCTTGCTGAGGTGGGGGACATCCTGAAGCAGAGGTAGGAGGTGGACCGTTGGGCCAGATGGTTGGATGTAGGAAATGTCACAGATGTGGGGAGCTCCACAGCAATTCTGAGAACTGAGCTGAGGCTCCATTAACCAGAGAATGCTACCAGGCTTTTAAAGCTAGGAACCAGATCAAGGAAGATTCCAGAAAAGGAGTTCAATTATGAATGACAAGAGGTATTCTGGGGAACTTCAGTCATTCTCTGCCCACTCATAAACTATAGCCTTCCCCATATACCCAGATACCATCTTGAAGTGCAGAGATGTGGCATGTGCTTGTGTGCTGCACACATGAACATGATGGAAGGATGAGAAATCTATATTTTCTAGACAGGTCAGAACCTTACCTAAAGGGACCGTTTCAGTTATTGAATTGGGTTAAATTTTAAGCAATGTTGAAGAAAGTTAACTTCCTCCCCTCTAACCATCTGATGGAGGTTTGTGAGGAAGATCAGAGCAGTTTCAGTCAAATTAAAGGAGTTACATTTTTCTTTGAATATCTTAGTTGCACTACGTAGGTAAACTTATGGCCCCACTATATGTATGCAAAAGTAGTCTAGTGTACTGATTTAAAAAATGGACAATGGAATCAGTCTGCTTGGTCTCAAATACCAGTTTTACCAATTACAAGCTATATAATTTTGGACTAGCAACCTAACTTCCCTAAAATTTTTTTTCTGTGTGCAAAATAGAGATGATGATAATGTCCAATTCTGTGTATTGTGAGAGTTAAATGAGATGTATATACTAGATATGTATTATACTCTCAATGAATGTTAGCTGTTGTCATTATTTTCTATGGTTGCAATTGTGTATCTTTTTATTTTTGGTCACTTCTAGTTCATGTATTTGTATCAATCTCACCTCTACCTATAGGAGTCAAGCTCCTTGAGGGCATTAGAGTTTCTTTTATTTGTAACCCACACATGTTAAATTCTCCATGTACTAAGGATTATCAATGAATATTCCTTCAAGTTGTTGACCATAGAAGGCTCTAGTTGTTGATAATAAATTACAAGTCATTTTTAATTCTCCACTTCACTTTCAATATCCAATCTATCAGCAAATACTGTATTTTCTGCTTTCAAAATACACTTGGACTCCACTTACCTCTCTCCATTTCCATTGGTACCACTTTATTTCAAGCCACCTGGATTTTCCTCATTTGTATCCATACCTCCATTCTTGGTTATCTCCAATCTATTTTTTTTAACATAATGAATGTAGTATGTATAATATAAATCAGACCACATCATTTCCTTTCTTAAAATATATTGCTATCCTATATTTTAAAATAAAATCCAACTTTTTTTTCTTTACTGTAACCGATAAGGTCCTAAATCAGGAGCTGGAAATTCAAATGCCCATAGAGGCCAAATAGGCAACATAAATGAATGAAAAGACTGGATTGGGACAGTGGTGAGCACAAGGTCACACACAGGTCTTGTCTTGAGGGGGTGGATCCAGCTGATTGTTGCCAGGTAAGAATGCAGGCCCATTACTGACAGACATTTTGAAATTTTTCAAACTCTAGACATTTCGATATGATATCTCCTTATTTTCAACTTTTAGCAACTAATTTAAGAAAACACACAGATAGCTGTAAACCAGATGTAGGCCTGAGACCTCTGTTCTGCATGACTGGGCTCTCATGAAGCTTTCTAAACTTCTCTTCCCCATACTCTGCCATTGCCTTCTTTACGTTTCTTGAAAATTCTGTGCTCTGTTTCCCACCAGGGCCTTTGGACGTGCTAGTCCCTCTGCCAGGATTACTCTTCCCCTCTATAGTTTGCAGTCTTCTTATCCTGCAGGTCTCAGTTTAAAGTGGCAGCTCCTCAAATAGGTCTTCTCTTAGCTCAGACACCCTAGAAAGCAGAAGCTGAAACAAGGGTTATGCACTAAGCTTTATTTGGGAGGTACAATCCTAGGGCTGTAAGACTAAGAAAAAATAGAAATGCAGAAGGATGGAAGAATGGGAAATAATGCAAGGTGAAACATCCTCTAAGCCATGAAGAAACACAGCTGGTCACAAGGAACTGACTATATGAATATACATTTTCTTCTCTTAGGTATTCTGTGAGGATTAGCCATCTGGAGCTTGGATAGGGGATTCTTAGACAACATGAGCGGTCTATATTTGCTCATTAAACCCATCGAAACCTGATTTGTGATAAGGAATTCTCAGCATAGGCTTTTGTTTTTTTTTTCATCCAGAGCCAGGCCAAGATGGATACATTTCCTTCTTATTTTCCTGTGCCTGTAATTCGTTTTTGTTTTTGTTGCTGTTGTTTATTTGGTTGGTTTTTTTCTTTTCTCTTTTTAGGTTCAAGAGTCTAACTTTATCCAGGGGTCCTTAGTTCCAGATCCTAATCTCTATGGGCCTGAGGCTTAGTATCAAATCCTTATCTGGCCATTAAAATCCACTGGTTTCTGAGACTAGCACACTCCACATACCCCAGGAATCGCATTGTCAGCTTATTCTCACTGCTCTGGTTTTCTCTTCTCTCTTTGTTTTTGGGCCCTTAGAGGTTTTCTCTAGTTTATTTTGTGCTCAGCTAGGTTTCTAAAAGAATGTTTGTGTTACGTTACCTAGAATTTCTAGATGTTTTGTGTTGAGGAGATTTTCATGGTTATTCGACCATAGTTCAATATTTTTGGAAACAGATGTCACACATTGAAACTGTGCACTTGTTGGTCTGTCTGCCCCAACGAGACAGTGTGCTCCACAAGAGCAGGAACCTTGCCTAAGTTCTGTGTCTTACAAAGTGCCTGGCACATAATTGGCACTCATGACATGTCACAAGAATGAATCTCAGTGACGTTCATTTGGAATTAGAGATGTAACTCGGCTCTGAGTTCCATAGGATAGGGACTCTGTTTTACTCAGCTTTGTCTTTCTAGACAATTTACTACAGTTGCAGGAAAAGAGTGGATATTTTTTATAAGTGTTTGTTGCTCAATTTATCTTTCTATTAAAAAGGAATTATAAAAATCACTGGCACCTTTAAATTTAGTTATTTTGGGAATGTTAAGATGGATACTTACAGTATTATTTTTCAAAATTTTCACTGATCCCTGAAGCTGTAAGCAATTTTTCCTCTGTATATTTCTTATAACTCTTCTTGCTTTGCCTATTTTGTTATGCATCTGCCCCATCTCCATTGCCAGACTCTAAGCTCTTAAGGGCAGCTTTGTCTGATTATTATTATTTTTTTAATCTCCTAGTGCAGGGCTTTTCAACCTTGGCAGTTGACATTTTGGGCCAGGTAATTCTTTGTTTTGGTCATCTGTCCTGTGCGCTTAGGATATTTAGCAGCATCCCTGGCCTCTATCCATTGGATGCCAGTCCAACCCTCAGTTGTGACAACCGAAGATGTCCCTAGACATTGCCAAATGTCCCAGGGCAAAATTTCTCTCAATTAAGAACCACTGCTTTAGAGGGCCTTGCACAGAGCAAGTGGTCCAAATTCATTTCTTACATAAATTCTACAGCAGATTTTGATTGAATCCCATAAAGGAAAACATGGGATTTACATTTTCTCAAGGAAAGCAGTCGAGTGTTGGGCCAGGCTTCTTGTTTGCAGGTCTGAACTGGCACTAAGATAAGCTATGCTCCTGCCACCACTCACAGGCTCTAACTCCCCCTTAGAGCCTGTCCTCTCATTCTCATCTACTTAGTTACAGCTTGAAAACATCTGGAGGTTCATGGTGTTGGTGTGTAGCTTAAGTCTGTCGCTTCCATAATGCATGTATTCATTTTCTGACAAATGCTGTCAGTCAATTTACATTCAAATGCACCTGTTTTACAGACGACAGAATTTCCAAGTATATGTAGACACAAAAGTTTAGAATACTTACTATTTCTTGTCATAAATGAGCAAAATTTGGCCTCGGAACTGTAACTTTTTTTTTTTCCTTTAGCAAAGCTACAACTAATTAAATCAGCAACTTTTGAAAAGAATTTCTGCTTTCTTATTTTCACATATTTGACAACGTTTTCAACAGTTTAGAATTATGTATAAAAACCTAACCAGTAAAATATGTTTGGTAGAAAAGATGTTTATGTTGGAAACAAAGCTTATAACAAGGTTCACATTTTAGGTAATGAAAATAATTTTAGGCAATGGAAATTGACTAGGGTGAACCCAGCAGCACTGTTGCCTTCTCTTTCCTCTCACCCTCCCTCCATCCCCACTCTCAGCACTGGCTCCCCAT
Source organism: Cheirogaleus major (assembly GCA_963574435.1). NCBI lineage: Eukaryota > Metazoa > Chordata > Mammalia > Primates > Cheirogaleidae > Cheirogaleus > Cheirogaleus major. The sequence goes on along the minus strand of CAUYPO010031572.1, from coordinate 3,802 downwards.
CATTTCTGCTACTGTGGCTGGGAGCAGTGGTCGTGGTGGTGGTGGTGGAGGGTACAGAGTGATGGTGGGGTTGTAGATTAAACTCCATTATCTCCACTTGACAATTGAGAAAATAGGCTCAGAGGGATTCAATGATTTTTAAAAATCATCTTGCTAGTTGGGGTCAGAGCCAAGTCTCCTTTTTCCCAGGGTTCTTTCTACCATAAGACATATTCAGATAGTGATGTCATGTTCCAGCTATTGCTAAGGAAGTACAAAAAGTGTTTCTCTGGCTCCTATCACTTAAGATCAACAGCCTCAGAATGGCTGGAACCTTTCCTCAGGTAAGCCCTAAAGGAGAAAATATTTCTTCCCTGCGTCATGCAGAATTTCCAGTTGGACCCAAACACAATCAAAGGCTCAAAGGAAAAATGTCACAGGAGAAAGCTACAGTAAGTAAACGCAGTGATATAATGTTATGAATTGTTAAGACATTTGTAAGGATGAAAGAGCAGAGAAATCCACATATAGCACAGAAACCAAAGCAACCTTAGTTCATTTTGAAGAATTATTAAATCATCTTTTTTCTTTTTCCTGTGACCAAATATTAAGAGGAATTCAGCTAATGAATGCCAGAACCACACCACACAAAATTCAACTGTGTTCATTTGCTTAATTATTATATTATTCTGAGGCAAATTCATTGAAATCCTGAGTAATAACAAGAAAGGCAAGCGACATGTATCTTTGAGTCTCCACAGGAAAATTTAAGAAAACTACCTCATTGAGAAATGATTTTAAGTTATCTTATTTTCCTATTATAAAAACAAAATATCAATATAAAAAATTTAGAAAACATAAGGAAAGATAACCATTGTAATGATTATGGTTTACATATTTCAGATATGTGCACATGCCTACATATATATGTGTTGTTTATGTATTTCTGTAGAAATATATATCCATGGTGAGGGAGGGAATATTCTTATCTATTTCTATTTCCATATCTATGTCTACATCTATATCTATATCATCTATGTCCCAATAAGATAATATAATATTTTTAATGATGTTTTATTACCTGCTGATTTCACTTAACTTTCAGTGACTTTTTTTCCAATTCATTAAATAATTTAATTTTCTTCTCTAATGTTATTTTTAATGGCTAAAGAGTCAACAAAGAACTTGTAATTATCTTATGGAGGTCAATTTTCTTTTTCAAAAAAATTATTGCTTTGTATTAGTAATAGTTTTCATTTATTGCTTTGTCTCACTTTGCCTAACGATTCTAATTTCCACATTCATTTTTATGTTATATTTATTTAACATATAGCTTTTTAAAGAACTTTCTCCATCATTTCACCAGGTGGTTGATTTACTTATTGATGTAATCATAGTTCTCAAGGTAGGTGACTGGAAGGGAAGCTTTGAAGCACAAAGTTTTCAAATTTCATCATTTCAAAAACACTTTCCTGTCCCTGATTATTTGTTCCACCTCTCCCAGGAGGTGAATTATTACCCATTTTCAGATGAAGGAAATACAGAATGCAAATATTAAGCATATGAGGGCCTGCTCAGCTGTAAAATGGATACCAAGTTCAAGTGTTTCTGAACATTTCTTACCCTGAGTTTTTCCTCCTGAGTGTTTGACCTTTGTGATGGCAGTTCCTGTTACTTACTGCCTGTGTTGGCCTTCAACTTTTGCTGCCTGGATGCCTTACTTTCTTGATATTTTTCTCTTTAGTTATCAGATAGGCAAGAACCATACGCTGATGAGGTTTATTAATGAAAACAAGGATGAAGCCTGTTTTCCAGTGGCTTTTGAACTAATTGCCTCATGCTGGCCTTTCTATTATTAGTTTCCTTACTTTTTTCTTGCTCAATTTTTAAAATTTATTTATTTATTTGTTATCCACCTCCTGCTGTGATCCTTACTGAATTTTTTTTGTCTCGGTTACTAATAGTATACATTAATATTATAAATTCAATTCTTTTCTTAATTATCTCATGATACCAGTAGAATTCCATGTGATTTCCATGTAAAGACTCAGTTGGATCCAGAGTTCAGTTCACAGACATTTTGAGATGATAGTCATAATAATATTAATAATTAAAATAGCAACTTACATTTATTGAGTGTCTATGTGACAGATAGTAATTAATATATATATATATATATTTTGAGATAGGTTACCCAGATAGTAATTAATATATATATATATATATATATTCTGAGATAGGTTACCCAGGAGTGCAGTGGCTTGATCATTGCTCGCTGCAACCTCTAACTCCTGGGCTCAAGTGATCCCTCCTCTTCAGTCTCCCAAGTAGCTGGTACTATAGGCATGCATCACCATGCCTGGCTAATTTTGTAATTTTTTTGTAGAGGTGGAGGTCTTGCTGTGTTGCCCAGGTTGATCTCAAACTTCTGGCCTCAAGTTGTCCTCCTGCCTTGGCCTCCCAAAGTGCCAGGATTATAGGCATGAGTCACCGCACCTGGCTAAGAAAGCCTGTTTTTAAGAGTTAACTGTGCCGTGTTTACCCGAAAATAAGACCTACCCATAAAATAAGCCCTAGCAGGATTTCTAAGCATTTGTGCAATATAAGCCCTACCCTGAAAATAAGACCTAGTGATGGCGTGGCTACGCAGCCTATGTATCTGCACAACCCATGCATTTCGTCGCAGAGCATTAAAGAAGACGAGCAGCCCTTCTCATCTGCCCCATCGTGACAGCTACTATCCCAGAGGTGACCAGAAAGGTGCGGGAAGCCCCACCAACAAGATCGGCTCCCCCTGTCAGGTCCCAGCCATCCTGTGTGTGCTGCAAGCTGAGGCTTTGAGGGGAAAGTCTCCTCAGTGAAGTGAGGAGCTGGACGCTCTGCTTTAGGTATTGTGTGTCCCCAGGGGGAAGAAGGAAAGCTGTGGCTGCCATTTTACTATGATGATGTCCCAGAAGAAGACAACTTAACTATATTTGAATAAATGTAGATTGTTGTACCGTACTTAAAAAAAATAACACATTCCCTGAAAATAAGCCCTAGGGTGTCTCCTTGAGGAATAATAAATATAAGATCCTGTCTTATTTTGGGGGAAACATGATAGTTATCTATATAGTGTTTCTAAAACTTACAAGCTTTGTGGAGAAAATGCATTTTCGGCATGGCTCTATGCCCAATCACTGGCTTTCTGATTCTGTGTATATTTCTCGGAGAGTAAATGCCCCACTCTCTTTTAAAGGCTTGTTAAAAGTCACCCATTACAGCTAAGAATCAGAGTATTGAGCAACAGTAGAGTATGACTCGGGCATAGAAAAAGAAGCAGTAAATATATGCAAGAGAATGTTATCTGACCCTGTTGAAAGGTAGCATGCTTGTGATCTGTAAGTGTGTGTAGAATATGGTCCTGTAATAACTTTCAGGATTAAGGTCTGATAACCCACTTTCAAGCAGGGAAATGGGAATTTTATATTTATACGCATGTCTAATACATGCATATAAATGCTTACTTTGCTCAAGCAAATGCAAAAATAATATTATCCTATAATTTTTTTAAACCTAGCCTTGCTTTCTTTTTTTCTGAAGCAGTTGGAAAAATAAATAATGTACTATTTTATGACTTTTTCTAGGTGTGACGGTATTTATTTTATTAATCAACAGAACAAGTGTTTATTTTATTATGAATATTTATAGATATTACAGTGTTAGCACTATTTCTTTTAAAGTTTTGTAAACTCTAAATACAAGAATAACTAGATTAATAGAAAAATACAAGTATTTTCAAATTGTAAAACCTGATTTTATCAAGTATAATACAATATCTTAT
>CAUYPO010031569.1:0-12530 GCA_963574435.1 Cheirogaleus major | reverse complement strand
GCCATTTTTTCGATTGCCTTAATACCAATTAACATTCTGAATAACAAAAATAAACACATTGCTGCTTTTTTTTTTTTTTTTTTTTTTTTTTTAGACAGAGTCTCACTCTGTTGCCCACGCTAGAGTGCTGTGGCGTCAGCCTAGCTCACAACAACCTCAAACTCCTGGCCTCAAGTGATCCTTCTGCCTCAGCCTCCCAAGTAGCTGGGACTACAGGCATGCGCCACCATGCCCGGCTAATTTTTTCTATATACTTTTAGTTGGCCAATTAATTTCTTTCTATTTTTTAGTAGAGATGGGTTTCGCTCTTGCTCAGACTGGTTTCGAACTCCTGACCTTGAGCGATCCGCCTGCTTTGGCCTCTCAGAGTGCTGGGATTACAGGTGCGAACCACCATGCCCGGCCTTCTCATTGCTTCTTCATAATCAGGCTTTATGTTTGCATAAAAATGGATATTGTCAACCGAGATTGTTTTTTGAGAAACTTTAGCTCCAAATGGCTTTTGGCTATTGACAAGAAACAGATAACATTTCAACAGCTAAAAACTGGTGCCCCAGATGGATAGTCAAGAAATAGAGCATCTGTAAAGTTGAGCAGAAAGAATCTAAATGCAGTTTCCACCTACTTACTCTGAGATCTTCAATAAGTTACTTAACTTTTCTGACCCTCAGTTTCTTGATCTATGGGAAAGGATCCCTCCTACCTCACATCTACCTCCTGGTGTGAATTTGAATGAAATGAAATACTTTATTTGTCTGACTTAAATTGTATCTTCTATTGTGATAACTAATAATTTTAAAAAATCTGCTCCAGGCAGTTCCAAAAAAGTTCTGAAATTCTTTTGGCCAAGAGATATCATCTTTTTAAACTTAAAAAAAATATTACTTATTTTAAAATTTATTTCTAATAAAATTCACTCTTTTTAGTGTACAGTTCTATGAGTTTTGACAAATGCACAGAACCACATACCTACCAAAGAACACATCAAGATACGGAACATTCCCAGTATATCCCATAATTCTCTTGTGCTGTTCTTTTGTATTCCTGTCCCCTGGAAACCACTGATCTATTCTCTGCCCCTTTAGTTTTACCTTTTTTCAACATGCCATGTTCATGGTGCCATACATTGTGTAGTCTTTTGAGTCTTTCACTCAGCATATTGCATTTGAGATTCATCCAAGTTATTGCATGCATCTGTAGTTCATTACATTCTATTACTGAGTAGTATTCCATCGTATGGACGTAGTACAGTTTGTTTATCCTCTCACCAGATGAAAGACAAAACCTATTTCCAGGTTTTGGTGACTATGAATAAAGTTTCTATCAACATTTACAAAGTTTTGTATGAACAAAGTTTTTATGAACTTAAATTTTCACTAATGTACATTTCTAGGAGTGTGATGGCTGGGTCAAATGGTAAATCTTTGTGAAAACTGTTTTCCAAAGTGGTGTATCAGTTTGCATTCCTACCAGCAATGTATAAGGGTTTCATTTGCTGCACAGCCTTGTCAACACTTGGTATGATCAGTCATTCTGATAGCCATGTAGAGGTATCTCACTGTGCTTTATATTCCCTATTTCCCTAATGACTAATGATGCTGAGCATCTTTTTATGAGCTTATCTGCCTTTTGTGTATGATGTTTGATGAAGTGTCTTTGAATCCTTTGTCTGTTTACTCATCGGCTTGTTTGTTTTTTTGCGCTTGAGTTTTGAGAGTCCTCTGTATTCTGGGTACAAGTCCTTCGCCAGATGTGTGATTTGCAAGTGTTTTCTCCCAGGTCGTAGCTTGTTTTTTCAAAGATTTCACAAGGAATTTATAAATATCTGTTCTTGTTATAAAAGATTCAAATGATACAAAAGTATTCATATTTAGAGTAAAAAGTACAAGTTCTTTATTGCCTCCTACTTCCTCCTCCAGCCTTCTTCTTGGAGAGAGCCACTGTTGACAGTTTGGTGAGGATCTTTCTCATTCTTTTTATGATATCATAATTTTCTAATAAATAGACATTTTGAAGGGATGCTTACATACTGATAGGTCTGTTACTTTACAGTCAATAAGTTGCATTTCAGAGAATCTTCCTGTTTTTCCTTTAAGCCTAGTTATAGGTAAAATCATTTTTCTTGTAAAGTAGTGAGCTTTAATGTTCTGTGACAGAGTTCAGAATACCATGGTTTGGGGAAGAAAATTCTAGAAGATAAGGATGGCTAATGAGTGGACTTAATTTAAGTAGGTTATTTTATATTTACTAAAGATTGCACTAATTGGTTGAAATGACTTTGCAATGTCTCTATTTTCTTAAAATAAGTGATGAGTTACTTGTGGTGGGGCAGGGATTTCTTTTGGCAAAGAATGGTATTGATAACCTTAGATTAAAGTTCTGGCTCACTTCCAAATTTTATTCTATTTTTTATTTTTTGAGACAAAGTCTTGCTCTCTTGCCCAGGCTAGAGTGCAGTGGCATCATGATAGCTCACTGCAGCCTCAAACTCCTGGGCTCAAGCCTCAGCCTCCCGAGTAGCTAGGAATATAGGCACACACCACTATGCCCAGCTAATTTTTAAAAAAATTTTTTTGTAGAGACAGGGTCTCACTGCTGCCCAGGCTGGTCTCCGACTCCTGGCCTCAAGCAGTCCTCCAGCCTTGGCCTCCCAAAGTGCTCACTTCCAAATTTTAGATTGATCATTTCTCTTTGATTGATTCTTCTGTGCCGTTAGAAATACTCAGCACAGAATTTTCACTTGGCTCACATTTTTATTTTTAGCTACAATTTTGGCCTTTTTCATCCATAATAGGTCGACTCTTCTGCAGAATAAGCCTTATTAAGAAAAGCTATTTTTGTCTTTCCATAGGTATGAATCCTAGGACCCAGAATAAGGATTCTCTAGAAGACAATGTTTCTACCTCTCCAGAACCAAGTAAGAGGGGGCAGCTGACGGGGCAAGTGGGAGTGAGGGGGAGGGAGTGTGGGGTGATCAGAGCATGAGAAAGCAAGAGGAAGCCCTGTGGGAAGGGAATAGTCTGGAAGTCCACACATCTGTGGGGTACGGGAAGGTGTTGTGGTGAAAGAGGACTCTTTAGACTCTCTGTTGGAAGTGAGAGGGGTGAGGCTGAATGAAATGTGATTCAGGGACACCTAGGAAGGAGAACAAATTTCCCGCAATGTTCTTGTGCCAGTACCCAGCTGGCCTTAGTCTTTAAATGCCTTATGATGTCTCCGGGGGAAAAGTTGGGAAGAAGTAATAGGCCATTACTGGAACCGCTTACAGACCTATAATTGAAAATATTTGACTGATTTGCGTTCATTTGGATCCTCCTTTTAAGTAGCTGTGCAATATCTAAATATCTACAGTAACAAAATAGCACAAAAAATCCTACCATATGATAAACTTTATTTTACATAGCTGTGATCAGTGGATATATGTCACTGGGTCTTTTTGTCCCCACTTACGATTAACTTAATAATCCTTTCACTGTTTCTTCAGGTCTCTCCTATTAGTCATTTGTAATGGTGATATCAAGCACATTACTATATCCTGATTTGAATAGTCATTTCTTACTGGTGACCATTGGATGGTTTCCTATTTTTTAGTGATAACATATAATACAGGTGTAACGCATGGCACAGTGGGTGTATTTTTTTTCTTTTTTCTTTAGGTTCATGTCCTTGGATTATATTCCCCAAGGTATGACTGGCAGATTGATTATTTTCCAGAAAGCTGCCAACCATGAATAGATGATCCTATTTCTCTATAGCCCCAGCACTGGATTTTGTTACCTGTGTTTATCATTGTTATTTTAGTGCTTCTGAGGTGGAACTTCCTGAAAGGCCTACTTTTCAGGACCAGAAGATACCAGAGTTAGAAAAGAGGCTGCATTCTTTTCCCAAGGACAGAACATCATTAAACTTAGAATCAGGAATCTTTCTCATCATGGGATTTTGGACTAAACATTTAAATCCTTTGTTTCTTGGTGTGTGCCCAGCAGAAAACATTTCTACATGGTTTTTATAATCCTGAGGGTCAGTAAGGTGGGGAGGGCCCGAGTGATCTACGAGGGCATGAAGATTTAGCTGTCTTCTGTTTCTGGCTTCCCAGTGGGGCTTTGATCACGTATCTACTTTCTGTTCCTAGTCCTAACAAGGAAATAGGAATACTCTCACCCCCTTGTCTGCCATAGAGGGAAATTGAGGTGATTAATTAGGCTATTCTATGCTGTGTTTTGAATTCCTGAAGTATTAATGAGTTAACAAGACCTGTGTAGACCATGGAGTTAGGCCCATTGCAGATTAAATCATCTTCTCCAAGTCAATAGTGCTACGTGGGGCATCTTTCTGCTGTGACTTAGCACCCAAGCTTTCTTCTTCACTGACGTGAGGGTGATGTGAGGGCTGATGAGGCAACAGGGGCTACGCCACATTGTATGCCATCTAGCACTGTACAAATGTAAGGTGTGTGAGTATCCCGCTCAGAGCTCAAAGACAAAGGCAAAGAGTTTTTCATATTACACCCTCTTAGAGTTTTAAAAAATAATCTTCACTTAAAGAGATAACTGCCCTAATACTTTAACTTAATAATTCTCCACTGGGGAGGATTTCATTCCCCAGGGGACATGTGTCAATGTCTGCAGACATTTCTGGTTTTCACAACCAAGGGATGCCAGTGGCATGCAGTTGAGTAGAGTCCAGTGATGCTGCTCAACATCCTACAATGCCCAGGACAGCACCCCCGACGCCCCAGCAAAAATTCGCCTGGTTCAAAATGTCCATAGTTGCTGAAGTTGAGAAACCCTGCTTTAACTGAGGAGCAGGCAATTCCAGACAGACCCTTGGGGTCAGGCCCACTTTGCTGATTGCAGCTTTCATTTCTGGAATATTAAACTCTGTCTTTTAAAGTCCTGACCTCGTAACATTCTCAGACATCCTCACTTTTGGATCTGTTACTTATTTTTGTGATTCTGGAAGTATTCCTTATTTCTGCTACTATATGCTGTTTGCTCCCAAATCAGGCTGAGCTCTCCTCCTTTTCCCACCCAGCCACTCTGCAGTCCTTGGGAGAGGCTCAGGCTTGAGCCTTTCATCTGCTCTTGGAATGTTGATTTGCTTCGATGTGTAACTCTGCCTGCCCTGCAGTAACCTCACCCGCATTGCGGCTGTAGCTCTGATCAGCAGAAAATGAAAAGTATCAGCTGTGAATCCCATTTGCATGATGGGATTGGATAAGCATGTGCACTGCATTGTCTAACAAACTCTGTTTCTCTCTTTCTCTTTCTCCCCTACCCCCTTTCCCTCTTCTCCCACCCTATCCTGACAATTTGATCACCTTTTGCCATGAACTTTCCCCACCCTTCCTTCCCTTTCTTACCCCGTCCCACATCCCAAACCTACCATGGTGACCACGCGTACCTTTTTCCACTGTTACACGAGGCAGTTCTGACACTGTCTGCTCCCCCTGTAGTGCCAGGCTTCTGTTGCACAGTTGGAGTGGACTGGAAGTCTCTCACTACTCCGGCGTGCCTCCCCCTCACCACCGACTACTTCCCTGACCGCCAGGGCCTGCAGAACGACTACACAGAGGGCTGTTATGATCTCCTCCCAGAAGCAGATATCGACAGGTCAGTGTCAGAGAAAAAGACACTCAGCTTGATTTATGAGGTTTCCAGATATATCCCAGCATATGCATCAGAACACTGAATTTTCAAACCTGTGTCCTCCTTTTATATTTGGGAAATGTTATGATGTAAGAACTGTTAATTCCTTTAGAGTTCTATTGACATTAACAATTTCTCCTCATGGATGGTTCTCATATTTTCTAATGCAGTTGTTTTTGGCACACTAAATCTGATCTCCTTTTCTGAGATTACTCATTTTACTCAGTTGGGCATTGAATCACCTGCCTTCTTTTTGCACCTCTTTGAACTGATCAATTCTCCCAAAACTGGTTTATAAATTGTTAGTTTTATGAACTGCCATGGAATGATTATCAGGGATAAAGCCAAGCAGAGGATGGGACTCTTCACTCTTAAGCCTCACTGCCCCAGGCCAAGCATCCATGTGATCAACCGTGTTTTTCCAGGAGGGATGAGGAGGGTGTACAGATGACAGCCCAGCAGGTGTTTGAAGAGTTCATTTGCCAGCGTCTCATGCAGGGCTACCAAATCATCGTGCAGCCCAAGGCACAGAAACCCAACCCTGCCGTTCCACCTCCCCTGAGCAGTAGCCCACTCTATAGCCGAGGTGAGTTTTTCTCCTTGGACTCATATTTTTTCTTTTTTACTAAATTTGTGGGAATAGGTTTTCAAGATGGTGGGGAGTAGATAAATTCAGGAGTAATTGTTTTCAATGCAAAATTGTTCCTTCCAAATTTTATTTTACATGAGAAATAAAGTACCCATTAGGTGCGGATTTATCTTGAACACTCTTTAATTTACAACTCTCCTTTTAAGGAAGAGAATATGACTAAGCTCGGGAATGGTGCAGCCTGGCTTGAACAACACCCAGGAGCAGCAGGCATCTGAGCCAGTACTGAGCTGTCAAAGTATACAGTGAATATTCTGACCCCAGAAAACTACATTTAATTGTTAGTAGCACAGTCCCTGGTACACGGCAGGTTCTCAGGTGTTATCTAAACCTGAAGTTTCCACTTGTTCTTCTTCTTCTTCTTTTTTTTTTCTATTCTGGGTTCATCTTTCTCTTCTTTATCACTGAAGTTTAGTGACTTGAAGCAAGAATGGGTCATCCATGAGTAGCAGAAGCTAATAAGTAACAAAATTGGTGACGCTAATTGAATTAGAGCCAGGCTGTGAAGCACGCTTCTAAAATAAGTCTAAGAGAAAGAATTAAATGTGGGTGCCTAGAATTAGCAGGACTCACTTCCTGGAACAATCAGTGAGCTGTCTTAGTCTTCTGCTTCCTCATTACTGCTAACGAGACCCCCTGCACTCCCTTAATCACCTAGTTCTAAACCCTACGTCATCTTTGGCTCCATGAAACCTCCTCTGACCAGAGGTCCAGACAAGTGTGGACCTGTTAGAGGGAGCTCAGTGGTCATCCAGGCCAGGCCCTGTTGTTGGCAGATGAAGCTTTGGACTCCCTCTGGATTTTCTTTGAAAGCACTTTCTGACTTTTATCGCATGTTGCCTTCTGTTCATATTCCGGATTCTACTGAATATTAACCTTTTCAAGTGCCAGGGCTATTTCTAGTTCATCTTTTTATCCTCCACAATGGAAACCATGGTGCCTGGCACACAACAATATGGATCAGGACAACAAATATATGAATCATTCATTCACTCATTTGAATAAATGTCTTTGAAGCTTCTACTCTGGGAAGGGATTTATAGCCCAGTGGGGAAAAGTAACAAACTATGAGATATAATTACATGTTGTGATACAGACTGTGAGAGAAAAGTCAAGGGGCTGTGAGGATATTTAATATGTGGCCTGGTCTGGTCTGAAGGGTTAGGGATGGCTTCCTTGAGGAGGTGATGTTTGAGCTCAGACCTGAAATACGTGCAGAAGTTATTACAAGTAGGTTGGGAGTGGAGAGTGGGAAGAGAAAGGAAGAGTATGTGAGGGAGGCTGAGGGATTGGTTTGTGCAACGTCCTACAGCAGGAGGCATTGTGATACTTTCTAGGGACCAAAAAGAAAGCTAGTGTGTTGGAGCACAAGGAGTAAGCCGGAGATATCAGGAGACCTCATAGGACTATGTGAAGGATTTTGCTCTTTATCCCAGGAACAGTGAAATGAGTTCTCATTTAGTGTAACTGGACCCATCTAGGCTGCCCACTTGCTTTTCTCTGGAATGGCTGGTCGATGTCCCTATAATAATTCCTCTAGTGTCCAGTTCTGTTCCTGGCTGATTCATAAGCGTCATGTGATGGCTAGCTGGCCAGAGGCTACTTGCCTGACTATTATTTTTCTCCTTTGATAAGTTCAATCTCTCTCATTTCTATAGTAACAGAAATGGTACAGTTGTTGTTTAATTACTGGCAAAGTTGCCATCATAACCAAGCCTGTGCTGCTTACTCATCACAGATTTATTGAATAGTGAATGGGAGCCAGGCCCTGTTGTGGCAGAGAATAGAACAGCACTGGCCCTGCCCTCAGGGTTCTCAGTCTACTGGGCAAGACAGATGTTAAACTAGTAAACCACAAGTATATATTTGATCATAGATTGTGAAGAATACTGTGCAGGATAAAAACAGATATAACTGGGGTGCACCAAACTTAGAATGGGATATCAGGGTACCATGCTAAATGTTCATGAATATTATCCTATGTCAGTATCTTCCTGACAGCCAGCAGGGTATTTGTTGTGTAAATTAAGGAATGTTTGGATGGGGGCATGCTCTTTCTAGTTGCAGAAAGCAAGACTCAGAGATTTGGTGCCCAAGATCACACAACTGGCAAATGAAAGAGCTGGGGTTTAACCTGGGGTCCCATGAGTCAAAGCCTCACCTCTTTCTTATATACATCTGGCGTGCTGCTCCCTTGGCATCATCTGGGAAATTTCCACATTCACAGTAAAGGTTCTTTTAGCCTCTGTCGTCTTCTCTCCTCCTGACCACTCCCATGCTGCCTGGCACTGTGTGACTATCTCTCAGCTGAACCAAGGGGCTGCGTTTCATTTCTAGACCAAGGAAATTTTGGTTTGGCTCAGTTCTTCGAGGAACAATTTTTATTCTCTTGAATACTTGTTATTTTCTTGATTCATCATTATTTTCCTCTTTCCTATGTTCAGCTAATATTTTTTGAATACCTAAACCTGGGTACAGTGGCTCATGCCTGTAATCCCAGCAACTCAGGAGTCTGAGGTGGGAGGATCACTTGAGGCCAGGAGTTCAAGACCAGCCTGGGCAACATAGTGAGATCCTATCTCTAAAAAAATGTTTTAAATTAGCTGGGTGTGGTGGTGTATGCCTGTAGTCCCAGCTACTCAGGAGGCTGAGGCAGGAGGATCTGCTTGAGCCCTGGAGTTCGAGACTGCAGTGAGTTATGATGGCACCACTGCACTCCAGCCTGGGTGACAGAGCAAGGCCCTGTCTCAAAACAAAACAAAACAAAACAAAAAAATCCAAACTAAACAACAGTTTTGTGGCCTCCTGGAACTTTTAGTTTATAAGGATATGAAAGAGACACACACAGAAGGAGCTATATACAAGGTAGAATTCAGACTGCTGGTGGGATCTGACAGCTTTCTGGAGAAAGTGGCATTTGATACTGACTTTAAGTGATCCATAGGATTTTGATGGTGAGAAGGCAGAAGAAGCAACCCAAGCAAATGTTTAGAGGAAGGAAATGGTGGCAAATAAATCATTGGTCTTTTAAGACTGAAACTTGATTAAGTAGTGTGGGAGTAGAGGCCAGAAAGCTGGGTTGGTGCTACCCTGGGGTGAGGACCTCACATCCCAGAGTGGGCAGCTCGTGCTTCAGTGAAGTGGAGTTCCATTTCAGTTCCACAGTCATCTCTTAGCCTATTAACATTTACTCCAGAACATTCTTCCGCAGAGGATGAAGCATCAGGTTGTTCAGCTTTGAGGGTGTCATCTAGGTGCTGTCAGCACCCTCAGGCTCTGATCTGCTGCTGGTTGGTTTAGTAACAGAAAAATAAACCAACCTCAGGACTTTTTTTTCTTAACCAAGAACAGCTTTCTTTCATGAAACTGCCCCTCAAAAGCAAAGTGTTGCCTCTTCTATTTCTCCTTTCCTGAATCTTTATGAATGAGGAGCAATTGCATGTTGTAGGAATGAGCCTCAACCAGCTGGAGGAAGTTATCATTTTTCTCTGTTAGGTCTTGTGTCCCGAAACCGCCCCGAGGAGGAGGACCAGTACTGGCTGAGTATGGGCAGAACTTTCCACAAAGTGACGCTAAAGGATAAGATGATCACAGTGACACGGTACCTTCCCAAGTGAGTCCTTGGATGTTTAAGGTGTTCAGCTATTGTCTTGGATTATGTCTGAGTACTAAATTATGTGTATAATGCATAATTCAAACCAAGGAAGTTGAGTGATTGGTTTTTTTTCTTGGAGTTTTTGTTTTGTTTCCTAGGGTTCTTTTAGGGTTTTAGCTTACCTACTTCTAAAAGGGATTCAATTCATCTTATAACGTTTAGCATGATTCATAACAAGCCAATTAAAAATTAAGAATGTGAGGAGATAATGCAATATATCAGTGTAACAATTGTACTTGTACCCCATAAATATACACAAAAAATAAAAAAAAAAGAATGTGAGGAGAGAAGAATGAAAAAGTTTAACAAGATCTGAAAAATTTCCTTTACAGTTCCCTGGGATGAGCTAGTTACCACAGTGGAGGGTTGAATTCTAAAAATGGTGCTAAGTGTGTAGAGACAGAAATGATAGAGGAGAATTGGGGGGAATTCTCTTTTTGAACTTCTGGGCCTGCCCTTTTTTTTCTAGGTACCCTTATGAATCTGCCCAGATCAACTACACCTACAGCCTCTGCCCTTCCCACTCAGACTCGGAGTTCGTCTCCTGCTGGGTAGAATTCTCCCACGAACGGCTGGAGGAGTACAAGTGGAATTACTTAGATCAGTATATCTGTTCTGCAGGCTCTGAGGACTTCAGGTCAGAGAGTGGGCTTTGGCTTTCCGTCCTTGTAACCTTGAGTGTATGTGTATTTTAACACTTTCTGTCCTTTTTTCTTGATGGCAAAGTGATTTCTGTTTTAGGGAAAAAAAGGAAAAACAAAGGTACGTCTGCATTGGGTTAAAAATTCAGTCAAGAGATGGATAGTGGTGACGGTTGCACAACAGTGTGGATGTACTTAATGTCACTGAATTGTCGATTTAAAATCGGTTAAAGTAAATTTTGTTATGTATATTTCACCACAATTGAGAAAAACAAAATAAAACTCAGTGATGATGTGCTCTTTGATGCAAGTGTCAGGGCAGATCATGTTAACAGTTTCCTCAGTAGTTGGCTGGTAGCTTTGTGGTGTCTCGTTTTCAATGTTTGATTTTTTATATGTGATTTATCATTGTGGAGATACAAAAACCACAATTTCATTGGGCCTGGGTGCACAGAAGCATTCTGATATCTTTGGTATTAGAGCAAAAGCTTTCTTCGTGGTCTTCCTTTAGAACTTATGTTTTCAGCAAGGCCATGAGCTATAGTGTCAGATGAACGCGTACTCCTGGGGAGGTGGACCCTCACACAGCCACTCCAGACAGTGAGCGTTCACTGGGAGCACTTTCATTATCTCCTGTTCCTCACCACCACTCTGTGTTTTCCTTGGCCCTATGTAGCTTAATTGAGTCTCTGAAGTTCTGGAGGACCCGCTTCCTGCTGCTGCCAGCCTGTGTCACCGCCACCAAGCGCATCACAGAGGGGGAGGTTCACTGCGACATCTATGGGGACAGACCCCGTGCAGATGAGGACGAGTGGCAACTCCTGGATGGCTTTATCCGCTTTGTGGAGGGCTTGAACCGGATCCGCAGACGACATCGGTCAGATCGCATGATGCGGGTGAGGGCTCCTTGGACTCTCTGGAACCCGGGCATGGTCTGGGATGTAGGATCTGCCTCCTCCTATCTCAGGGTCTTCTTTTGAATCAGTTTATTTATTCTGCAACTGCCCAACATTTATCTTAAATCCAAAACAGTGTGTTCTCCTCCATTGCAGGATGAAGGAGGGAGGGATTGGTGCAGACAGCAACTGGGCAGTGTTCCTTGGCCTTGAGCCACCGCGTTCTCTCTGAGGACACAGGTTTGATGTGCTCCCCAAGTGGCACCCAGTGTCAAGCGCAGCTGCTTGTGCGATTCAGTGCTGAATTGCTGAGTAGAAACTCTTAGGAGGCCAACAGCAGTGATCCTTCCTTACTTTTCTATCACATTTAGAGTTTTTAGCACACTCATGCCTCATTTCACACTGCCCAGTTACACACTGCCCGGTGGGGAGACTCGGGCTCATGGGGGTGATGGAATATGTCTGAGGCTACCGAGACATGAGGAGCAGATCTGGGATTCAGTATGGTTTTGTTTTGTTTTAATTAACATATAGTATAATTGACCTCTGCGTGTGGGTGTGTGTGTACAGACCTATGAATATTAACCATTGTATAGATTCTTGTAACCACCACCACAATTGGGATGCAGAATAGTTCCATCACTTTTAAAAAAATTTTTTCATGCTACTTTTTTGGTCACATTTTGCCCCATCTCTAACCCCTGGCAATCACTGGTCTGTTTTGTTTTTCCCAAATGCCACAGAAAATGGAATCATACAATACGTAAACTTTTGAGGTTCCCTCCTTTCACTTAGCCTAATACTTTGGGGTTCATGTAAGCTGTTGTGTCTATCAGTAGTTCATTCTCTTTTTTTTTGAGACAAAGTCTCACTCTGTTGCTCGAGCTAGAGTGCTGTGGTGTCAGCCTAGCTCACAGCAACCTCAAACTCCTGGGCTCAAGCAATCCTTCTGCCTCAGCCTCCCGAGTAGCTGGGACTACAGGCGTGCGCCACCATGCCCGGCTAATTTTTTCTATGTATTTTTAGTTGGCCAATTAATTT
>CAUYPO010031568.1:0-18897 GCA_963574435.1 Cheirogaleus major | reverse complement strand
AAAAACAAGCACCACATGTACTCACCATCAAATTGGTATTAACTGATCAACACTTAAGTGCATATATAGTAATAACATTTATCAGGTGTCAGGCAGATGGGAGGGGGGAGAGGGGGATGGGTATATACACACCTCATGGTTGGGGTGCACACGGTCTATGGGATGGACACGCTTGAAGCTCTGACTCAAGTAGGGCAAGGGCAATATATGTAACCTAAACATTTGTACCCCCATAATATGCTGAAACAAAAAAATTTTAAAATATAATTATTATTGATATTCAGAACATGGGTACATTAGAAAACGAATCACCTGCTCCCTTTTTTAAGGATTAGTTTTTAGAGTTTCAAAACGAAAATACACAATCACTTAAATACTGCACATACATGCCCAGTCATGTATCACCTTAGTTGCTTAGAAACCATGAGTCATGGCCTGTTACGCAAAATTAGAGAAGCCAAGGGAAGGAACCCTTTGTTAAAAAGAGATTCAGAGAAAAATGCCTTGGCTATGATTATATATTTTGAAAATGGGGCTACAAAGTAAATAAACATAATGTAAGGTTTATAATGTTACATATGAAGATATCTTTTCAAGCAAAAGCATTTTAATTTTTACTGCTCTTGAGTTATATACTTCGATTCAGTTGTAGTTCACTAAGGTAAAAGGACTTTAATGCATGTGTAAAACTTCCATAATCCCATGCATCAAAAAAATCCTACCAATAAAGAAAAGCTCACCTATATTTATGAACCTTTAACTGTCAAAGTGAAATCAACTTTTCACTAGGCTTAGGAAATATAAAAACTTAATTTCCAGTCAATTCTGACTATTTACTAACATGAATTCGATATAAGGCAACCATCAACAAGCCTATACATTTAATAGGAACTTTCAAACCTGGTTAGAAATGACAAAAGAAGATCCACAAGAGCCTCTAATCACATATATAGAAGACGTTTACTCGGACTGGTTCTAGTTTATAATATTTATGAAATATCTGTCATAATTTAGATTTGATTATATCTAAGCAAAAAGTGATCTTTGACAATTAAATGAATTCAAATTTGATTTGTTTGTATTCACTCTAAATCACTATCCTCTCAGGAGATATACACGTGGCTGGGTTTGTGATCAACCTCCAAAACAAAATAACAATAAAGTGTAAGAACAAGTAGCAAGGATTTATCATTTTCTATTCTATTCCTTTTTAAAAGAAGAAGAGTAAAATGATTTTTAATGTTGTCAATAGTTACAGTTCCCACAGGGGTTAGGAAAATTACTTTCAAAACTAATAAGAAATATCATATAAAATTAAAAAATTCTTGAGTACAGTTTCTCTTTTATGGTTCATTTGTTTGTGAACTACAAATCTTAGAAGACATATGCAATTTGCAAACAGGGCTCATTTTCCTGGTTATACAAAGATCAAATAAAACAAGTAAAAGACTCACCATCCAAAAAGGATGGTGTCCCCTCCTGCATGTTCCAAAGTTCAGCAAAGGGACTGTATGCTTCTTTGTTGATAATAGCATTGTCTCCACATAATCTTGACTTCCACTTAATATTTCTTGATCATTTCTTAAAACATATGACCAACAATCTGAAATTCCTGATAAAATGGACTATTTCCTTGAAAATATCCTCCTCTATTCAACTAATTCTAGGGATAGAGAAGTCTTATTTAGGGTCAAATCTGACTTTCTTTTGAGTTAATACATGTAAGGCACACAGAACAGTGCCTAATATATGGTAAATCCAATAAATGGGAGCTGCTATCATTCTTATCCTGTAGATAACCTCCCCAGCACAGAAGTCATCAAGGGCTTTCACTTCATGTCTAATGACATTTATCCTCCATCCCACTTCAGGTAACAATTCCCAAGGTAATAACCTGACCTTTGGTACCCCAAAGAGCCCACTTCAGAAATCTTAAAATCACCATCACGTATTCTGACCACATTTACTTTCTTTCCATAGTCTGTGCTCCTTCCCTTTATTCTCAACTATTCTTTTCTTCTCTTCTTCCCTTCAAGTGATCAGTTTCTTGCCAGTCTTATCTTCCTTATCCTACCCAGCCCAAATTCCTACAGTCCATTATTTGGACTAATACCACCAATCCCCAACTTCCTTGCAACTCTGGCTTCTGTTCCATACATAGTTCCTGCAAACAAACTCTCAAACTTGAATCAATTCACAATCTGCTCTTAATCTAGACTGCCAAATTTTATTAAAAAGACTTACATAACTGAGTCAACTAGGGACAATTCAAACCAACCAGCATCCCTTTATCACCCCATATGCTGGGTTCCTTACCATCACCATGTAAACATACTAAAATCTATTTCCAAGATACATGCTGAAAAACAAAAAAGCCCTCTTTTGACCTCTGACTCCATAATTATCACTCTCTTTCCCTTTTCATTCAAGACTCTTCAAGACATATCACCACCTGTTCACTGATTGATTGATTATCAAGGGTCAGACACTGTGGCTGGTAGCTTTTTCCTATTTTGACAAAGTAGGGGCTCACAGAGATGAGGAAACAGACTCACAGAGACCAAGTCACTTGTCTTAGGTTTATATAGCTAACAAGTAGTAGAAACAAACAGGACATTACCACAGAAAGCAAACATAGATTGAAAGAAATAATAGTATTGGGAAGTGATTTCCTTAAAGCAATCATAAGGTCCCCAGAGAGTTGAAATTCTTCAATAGGAGAAACTGGCTTAGTAACACTGATGAAGAGAGGTAAACTTTCTATTAGTCAATTCCATGCTTAACTTAACAAGATTTGGTTTTAAAGTTAATGTAGCAATAAATATGAAGTTCTTTTAGTTATTTTCCTTTAAAAGTTCAAGATTCAAAAGTAGAATCTGTCTTATTATAGTCTTTATGCTGTTAGTTCAAACATTAAATTCACAAGTTAAACAATTCATTACATAATACTTTTTAAAAAACTCTTTTTAGGGGGTGGTGTAAAAACAATTGTATTTATAAAATTAAAAGTCTTAAATGTAAAATAAATACCATTCAATGAACAAGCTACAATTCTTGTTGCTTGTTCACCTTAATTCCTTTTTTAAAAAATATCTACATCAACTTTTAAAAATGCCTACTAGAGCCATTCCATTTTGAGAATCACTCCTTAGAAGTGATTGTTTTGCATATACCTGGAGTCCCCGTTTGGGGAGAAGACCCATTATCAGCTTTTGACCAAAGAATCTTTTTTAAAATTTTTTCTTCTGATTTTATATCAATTTTGAAACAATATTGGAAAAAATTATTTTATTTATTTTTAGTTACTTTGGTCAAGAATCTTTTTTTAAAAAAGACATTGCATATTTTTCAAGATAACCCAACAAACACATGATGTGCTCCCTCTGCTGGCTCTGCAATAGTTCTTCCTTAGATGTTCCTTACATTTCTGAACCAGAAATGCCAATACGTCTTTTCTAACAAAACAACTAGAGAAGGCTGGTACATCCCAGTATAACATATCAGGTGCCCTTTCAGTAAAGCAGATTTAGCAAGGGTTTTATTAGACCAATCCCAGTGGATTTTCCCCTTTCGTACTCTGGCTTATTTTTTTGTATTTTAACATCTCCATTTCTTGTATGGCTCAAGTAGAGATGGAGATGGAGAATGTAAAAGCTTTATACTAAGAGAAGAAGAAGAAACTAGTTTATTTCACTGAATAAAAAACACTGAAGTATGGAATCTGGCACACTTGAGTTCACACAAAAGATGTAACTGAATGTAAAATATAACAAGTAAATTCAAATCTATATATTTTTAAAAAGCTGAGGAAATCATTTCAGTAAAAAGCTGAACTCTGTATTAACACTTTTTCAGATCTCAAAGGGAGCAAAAGGTTGGAAACCTGATGCGAAAGCTAGAAAATATTCTTTCATTAGAAAGTTGTATTTTTAAATTCCAGAATTAAATCATTTGCAAAATAATATTTATTTTGAAACAGTAAGTACCCTCTTAAAGACTTTAACTCTGCTTATTTAAATATCTATGCTATTAATTTTAATTGTTTTGCCAAGTGCCATTAAATGAATGTCACAAGAGTTATTACAGAGATGTCCTGTGATTGACTGATTGAGTCATCCCTGAAAGGATTTTAGAAGAACATAAAAATTTACCTGTTTCTCAGCTATCAGTAAAATAAAAGATAAAAGGACTTTCAACTCAAGGCAGAGTTGCCAATTGTGTACCAAGTACAGTTAATTATAAGCACTATCATAGGAAAACCATTCCTATAGAGTGGCATGTAAAATTCAGTACAAATAGAAAAATGAGTAAATGGAAGGATGAATAATCTTTCCAGACAGAGCTGAATTACTGCCTTAAACCACTAAAGCTGTTACACACATGCTGTTCTAATTACCTGGTTAAAGCAGGCTGCAGACCATTTCTGTGAGCCCCCCACAAATGACAAGCTTGATCTCACAAAGAGGTGAGGAGGCGAACATTGCATTAAGTATAAGTTCTATTAACTAGGTCAAACAAACAGCTGGTCCAATGACTTCAACTCTAGCCAGAGAAACATTTCAACCTGATTTATACAAAGGCAAAATTTCCACCTTTTTAAAAAATAATGAAGTTGGTAAAGTTGGATTAGTATTTTCTAGCCTATCCCTGAATTTTATGTCCCTTCTCATTATCAATGCCAGTCTATGTTATATAATGTTTAATCTGTATAAAGAGTAAACTAAACCCAAGCCCTTTCCTATCATTTTATATCAGATGTAAATAAATTATTTCAAACTTAGCTCTCAGGAATTTAGCTCTTATGTAGGGTTTACTTGCAGCTATTCTGGCTAAATGTTCAAATTTTTCAGCTAGCAGTCTTCTGTTATCTTTTCAAAAAGCTTCTCACTTGCTCTATACCCAAAAGCTACATCTTTATGCCAACAAAGTAACTATAACAGCCTTTCTATTATTGGGAGGGCAACCAAGGCTTGGATCTTACATTAAGAGTAGCAACATCGGTACTAAGTGTAACTGCATAGGCACAAAACCAAGACTGATCATTACTTTCTAGTTTCTAGATTTGAATAACAGTAATTCAATTCAGAACATATTACAGCAATGAAATGCTGATTATAAGTAAAGAAGTTTCCTAGGTTCTAGGTAAGATAAGACATGACATCTGCTTTGCAGTTACAACTTGAGCTAAACAAAGTCCATGGACTCCTGTGTTCTTTGCCTGGTTATCTTTCCCGTTCAGAATTATTAGATAAGCGACTTCTCTCAGTTTCCCTTAATACTAGCTTTTAATCAAAGAGATGCAGATATTTATCAAATGCCTTTTAAAAACAACCTACATCTATGCCTTCCCTAGTAGTTCCTCAGTATATTTTAAGTAAAGTAGGTGCTCAGACTTTTGTTCTCTTTGCGTAATGAGGTCCATGTCTCCCTATAATCCACTCTGACACTTAGGGCCTTTCCCATCATGCCTCTGTGACCACTGAGCAGAGCCCAAATCACATTTTTGATACAACTTAACTGTCTCAAAGACTTCTTGACAAAAATGTTCTCCACAGAGTTATTTCTACTGGTGAAACTTTTAAACAACTAATATACTCAAGGAAAAAATGGTTAAATTATAACATATCCATTTAGCCTGGATTATTATACCACTGTTAAGAACAATTTCAAAGATTATTATCTTTGCTATTAAATGTAATTATTATAACTATTATATTGATATTACAACATAATCTACAATAGAATTATTAGGATTATAACATGGATAAATGCTCAAAAAGCCCAGGACACAAACCTGTAAGTAGGATTCCAATTATGCAACTTACATATGCATAACAAAGGAGATACATTAAAATGTATTAAAATGTCTAGTGGGAACACTATTGGACAATTAAGTGTTATCTCAATTAAATCAAAACTCTTTGAGGTGTTTATAATTATCTTCATTTATAGCTGGAGAAACTAAGGTGCCTACAGGTTAAGAAATTTGCCCAGGATGAGAGACCACCTGGGAATACCAGGTGCTGTAGGCTTTGGCCGGGCGCGGTGGCTCACGCCTGTAATACTAGCACTCCGGGAGGCCAAGGTAGGCGGATCGTTTGAGCTTAGGAGTTTGAGACCAGCCTGAGCAAGAGTGAGATCCCGTCTCTACTCAAAAAATAGAAAGAAATTAGTTGGACAATTAAAAATATATAGAGAAAAATTAGCCGGGCATGGTGGCTCATGCCTGTAGTCCCAGCTACTCGGAAGGCTGAGGCAGGAGGATTGCCTGAGCCTAGGAGTTTGAGGTTGCTGTGAGCTGAGGCTGATGCCATGGCACTCTAGCCAGAGCAACAGAGTGAGACGGAAAGGAGAAAGGAGAAAGGAAAGGAAAAAGGAAAAGGAAATGGAAAAGGAAAAGGAAAAGGAAAAGGAAAAGAAATTTGCCCAGAGTCACAAAGCTAACAAGTGGCCGAATCAGGATACAAGTACCCAAGTCTCTTGGACTCCAAAATCTGAGCACTTTCCTATACATACCAAGGAAAGATTCCATAACAGAGACAGGTTTGCAAGTATATCTTGAATTGAGAATTGAACTGAACATGATAAAGGAAGTTTGCTGATTTCAGAAGGGCAAGATAAGAAAAGGTAGGACTAAGCATAGTGAGGTCACTAGACAGAAGTTTAAGGCTTAAGACACAGATCTACTGAAGAGCAGGAGAATGGTTTGATGAGAATAGCAGTTATGGAAAATAATCTGAAACTTTAAAGTATTGAGGATGTGAGTCAGAAGGTCAACAAAAGCTGTACAAAAAGCCAAGTATGTGTGATTACAGAATAACCAAGTATTTTTAGGAAAAAGAGGGTAAACAAATAAGGAAGGAAGCAAGCAAACAAGAGGTAGCATCAAGAATGGAGAAGAGGCCAGGCACAATGGCTCACACCTGTAATCCTAGCACTCTGGGAGGCCAAAGTGGGAAGACTGCTTGAGCTCAGGAGTTCAAGACCAGCCTCAGCAAGAGCGAGACCCCATCTCTACTAAACACAGAAAAATTAGCTGGGCATTGTGCCACACACTTGTAGTCCCAGCTACTCGGGAGGCTGAGGCAGGAGGATCGCTTGAGCCCAGGAATTGAAGTTGCAGTGAGCTACGATGACACCACTGCACTCTACACCTAGGGTGACAAAACTAGACTCTTGTCTCAAAAAAAAAAAAAAAAAAAAGAATGGAGAAGAAACAAAAAACTCTACATAGTGAAAAAAGTAGCAACTTGGAAATGGAAAGACCTGGGTTAGGGGCGAGGAACCTACGGTCTTAAGGCCACATGTGAACTTCTAGGTCCTTAAGTGCAGCCTTTTGGCTGAATCCAAATTTTACTGGACAAATCCCTTTTATTAATAGATTTTTGTTTGTCTTTTATATTTTTGTTTCATTTTTTAAAATGTATTTAAAATACCAAAGAATAAAATAAGTTCCAATGAAATAATCCTCCCAGATTGACCACCACAATTAGAACATTAGTAAGCCATAAGGGCTTACTACCTACCGCCTACCTCGGCCTCCCGGAGTGCTAGTAAATTGACGGCTGCCATGTTCATGATTTAGTCTTAATTTCCCCCATCTGACTGGGCCACTACCATACAAGGCTGGTTGGCGAGAATTTATGAGGGTCGAGTATGCCAGTCTGTTATCAGCTTTTGACAATGGTGCACTGTCTTTCTGTTTGAAGTAGAATTTGTGAATAGTTGCACAGCTTGACAGTATTTTTTAATTCTGCCTGATTAACAGCCATGATGTAAAAGAAAACCAAGAGAATGCTGAAGGAAGAAAACATTTTTCAATGAGGATTGGGAATTGCAATATTATCTTGTTTCTGCTAAAGATACGATAATTTGCTTGTTTTGTGATGCTGCAATATCAACACTAAAGAAATTCAATGCACATCAGCATTATAACACTCATAGAACCACAAATATTTTAAATTAGAGGGAGAGGCACCAAAGTTTGTACTGCAGAAATTAAAAGATGAAAAGCAAAAGCAAAGACAATTCTTTCAGGCAGCAATAAGACCTGGAAATAATGCCACTGAAGCAACTTATAAGGTAGCTTATATACTCAGGAAAAAACGGAAGCCATTCAGTGATGTAGAAACTGCGAAAGAATGCACTATCAAAGTTATAGGATGCTTAGACCACGAAAACCTTTCAAAGCACAAACTGCTGCCTCTTTGAAGGAGAACCATAACTTATCAGCAACATGAATTAGCCTTCGACTTAAACAATTTCATGTAATACTTCAAAAGGAAAGTATATATTATTCAATCGCTTTGGATGAATCAACTGATACTACTGACTCGGCACAGGTTTTATACTTCATTCAGGTCATAACAGAAGATTTTCTTTGCTACGAAGAGTTATTCGTTTTGGGCACTCTTGAAAACAGAACATGGGGAATAGATATCTTTAACAACTTTCAAGATAAATGTAGTGAAGTTGGACTAAATTTGGTAAATTTAGTGAATGTATGTACAGATAGTGAACCTTCTATGACAGGAAAACGTGAAGGGTTTATTGCATAGATTAAAAAAAGTATTAACAGATCCAGATGCTCTCACTTCTTTTCATTGTATCTTGCATCAGCAAAAACACCTCTGTGCTAAAGCTACTATTTTCAGTGACATTTCACAAGTTGTAAGTATTGTTAACTATACTCATGCAAATTCAACAAGGCATTGTCAGTTTTGTAAAATGCTAAAGTTGAACGATGAGGTACTCAGTGTGGATTTGTCATATCATTCTTAAAGTGTGTTGGATATTGTAGGGACAGGAGTTAGCCAAAATTTTATCTCTGAGAGACTAGATTGTTAAATTTTATGAGGAATGAGAATCAGCAATGTGAATTATTGAAAAAGGATTGGAAAGCAGCTTTTCTGTGTGATATGCCAAATCAAAATGAGTATTTCTTTGCAAGGTAAAACTAAGTCTATACATGATATGTGGCAAAAAATCCAAACATTTTGAAAAAAGCTATCTTTTATCAAAACACTTCTTCTTCAAAAGGAAATTTCAGATGAACATTTTCCCTAATTAGCAAAGGTCACTGATGAGCAGGATGATAGATGCAAATCATTGAGAGAATACGCAGCTATTATAAACCTATTAATTGGAGAATAAACGAAAGGTTCACTGACTTTATGAGAATCATGACATCACACTCAAATTAGCATTTCAACCTCACCTACCGTGTTTCCCCAAAAATAAGACAGGGTCTTATATTTATTTTTCCCCAAGAAGACACCGTAGGGCTTATTTTCAGGGGATAAGTTATTTTTTTTAAGTACGGTACAACCACCTATATTTATTCAAATATAGTTAAGTCATCTTCTTCTGGATCATCATCATAACTCTCCAAACCCCGAATTCCATCCTGAATTTCTTGCGACTCTATTTCCTTTAGAACCATTGGCCCCAATCTCTCATATCGAGCAATAGAGCTCTCATGGGGCAGATGAGTAGGGCTGCTCAGCTTTACCACTCCCTGAAGAAATGTGTAGCCACGCCCATCACTAGGTCTTATTTTCAGGGTAGGGCTTCTATTGCGCAAATGCTTAGAGATCCTGCTAGTGCTTATTTTATGGGTAGGTCTTATTTTGGGGGAAACACGGTAGTTGATATCACCAAGGGTACCTAAAGAATTACAGATGGAAATGACTGAGCTCTCAGCAGATGACATTTTAATGTCATTGTTTACACCTATAATCCCAGCACTCTTGGGAGGCCAAGGTGGGAGGATCGCTCGAGGTCAGGAGTTCGAGACCAGTCTGAGCAAGAGCGAGACCCCGTCTCTACTAAAAAAAATAGAAAGAAATTATCCAGACAACTAAAATAAATATATAAAAAATTAGCCGAGCATGGTGGCACATGCCTATAGTCCCAGCTACTCAGGAGGCTGAGGCAGAAGGATTGCTTGAGCCCAGGAGTTTGAGGTTGCCGTGAGCTGGGCTGATGCCACAGCACTCTAGCCCGGGCAACAGAGCAAGACTGTGTCTCAAAAAATATATAAATAAATAAAATCATTGTTTCAAGCTAAGAAAAATCCAACTGAAATATGGAAAAAAGCAGAATACCCACACCTTCGGCAATATGCCCGAAAAATGCTTTCTTGCTTTTCAACCACTTACTGCTCCAAATCTACATTCTCCTATCAAACCCAAATCAAGAAGCCTTTAACCTCACAAATGACTGATATCCATCTAAAGGCTCAACTGAAACTGTGGACCTCCATACTGCAACCAAATATTCAAATGTCTTGCAACAAAAAACAGACTCAACACAGTCATTAAAAGGTTAATTTTAAAATTAATAGCTTTCATTTTTTGAAATTATAAAGCACATAGTAGTTAGATTTTTACAAAATAATGTACATTTTTAAGTATATCTAATTGAAGTTTCTTGAATGTGGCCTTATTAGATTACAGCTAAATAAATGTGGCCTTCCAACATGAAAAGTTTCCCCCTGCCTGATCTAGGTTCTGTTAACTTTGAGAAGGACAGCTCTCTACATCAGTTCTATCTTGGATCTATCGCATTCTTACTCAGATCGCCATTTTTATTCCATCTCAGATAGAACTTTAGCAAGCTCTTTCTCCATTTATTGCCTCTTTCCTTTATGTTATTATTGGTTCTACATCTATTTTAAACTTCAGAAGACACTAGAATTGTTAGTTTTCACAGTCAATATTCATTAAATTAAGCCATAATTTTATTTGATCCACTGTTCTTCATTCCTTCTACCAGCTTGTCTGGCATTCCCCTCTCCCACATACCCCCAAAGTTTTGTTGTGTTTTGTACTTCTTTTAACGTAGATCTACAGGTGACAGACCCCCTTTGGTTTTTGTTTGCATGAAAATGTCTTCTCTTCTTTATTTCTGAAGAATATTTTCCTTATGTTTACATTATAATCTGACAATTACTGTTTTTCTGCTCTTTTAAAGATGCCCTCCCACTGTTTTCTGGATCTCATTGTTTCTGTTGAACAATCAGTTGTCTGTCTTATCATTGCTTCTTTGAATGAAATGTTTCCTTTGCTCTGAACACTTTAGTTTTCAGCAGCTTTATCATGATTGCTCTCTGTGCTCCCACAGAGTCAGTTTTACTCTTATAAGCCCTGGTGTGGATATCTCTGTATTTCATGTTTCGGTGATATAGCTACAGAAATTATCCAAATTTAATCACAATGAGAAAAAAGCATGGAAAATAAAGAACAGAGTATCCAAAGGCAGTCAAACAAAAAGTCTTACATATGTGTAACTGTAATATCAGAAGAATAATAGGGAAAAAATAGGGCAGAAGTAGTATTCAAAGAAATCACTGCTGAAAATTTTCCATAATTAATAACACACACCAAATCCCAGTCCAAGAAGCTCAGAGAAAATGAAGCCAGATAAATACTAAACACACAGACACAGCATATCCTATTTAACAGCTGAAAACCTAGGATAAAATCCTGAAGATTGCTATAGGAAAAAAAGATATGCTGAAGCATAAGCTAAGAATTACAGCAGACTTCTCATGGGAAAGTATGAAAGCTGGAAGACAATGGAGTGACATATTTAAAGTGTTGAAAAGGAAAAACAAAAACAAAACAAAACAAAAAAACCCAAACCAAACAAAAACCCAGCCAACTCGTAATTCTATACTCAGAGAAAACATATCCTAAAAATGATGGTGCTTGCTTTGGCAGCACATATACTAAAATTGGACCAATACAGAGAAGATTAGCATGGCCCCTGCCCAAGAATGACATGCAAATTCATAAAACATTCCATATTTTTTATTTAAAAAAGAAAAATTAGGGATAAAGACCTTCTCAAGCAAAAAAAGTAAAAAAATTTATTGCCAGCAGAACCACATGACAAAAAATGTTAAAGGAAGTTCTACAACACATAAGGAATTTGATACCAGATGGAACCTTAGATCTACACGTAGAAAGGAAGAGCACCAAATATAGAATAAGGTAAATATAAGCTTCATATTTTCCTTATATGTATTTGCTCTAAAAGATAGGTATCAGCTTAAAACAAAAATAGTAGTAATGTTTTGTGTGTTTATAGCATATATAAAGATAAAATATATGACAATAATTTACACTCATACTGGAAATGCATGAGGATTTCTGTTACTCCACATCCTTATCAATACTTCATACTCTCTCATACTTTCTCTGATGACCTAAAAATGGTAAGTTATTTTTCATATTGTTTATTGACCAGTTGGACATCTATCCTTGTGTAAAGTGCCCCAAGTTTTGCTTGTTTACCTATAAGGTTTTTGGTTTTTTTTTGGTAGGGGGAATGTGTCTTCTTTTTAATTAATCTGTTGGCATCCTTTATATATTCTAGATATGAGTTCTTATTTTAGTTATTTCCAGAGAGATCATACCAACCACAACCATAAATGCTGTGCTGTTTCACTGGTATCAGAAAGCTCCAAACGAATACTTTAAGAGTAAGCTAGGAAGTCACAAAGATGACATTTTATTACTATTACCATTGTTTTTTAAATGTTTTGCTTGTTGGTATTTGGTAACACAGATACTGATAATGTAGCAATAAAGTCAAAATGAAAAACTTAAATCAGAATAGCTACCTTTCCTGAGATCCAGAGGCTGAAATTTCATAAAATCAATTTACCCTAGGCACTCTGAGATCAGCAGTCAGAAAGAAAGTCACCTATCTGTAATAGTTTGTGGATATATTTTAATGGAGATATTTCAATAGTTTTAAATGCTGTATTGTTTAAGAAGATGAGTAAAGAAGCTAGACTGAATTTTAATAGTTTTTCTATAAAACCTAATTTTCTCAAGGTAGGAATTCAGATAAAAATGAAATAGCTATGCAGGTCCAAGACTGAAGTTTTGGGTCCTACTGACTTCCTACTTTTCCTGCATTGACTATTAAGGAAGGCTCAATCAAGACAGTCAAGAGAAATATGTTTCTGTGATGAGTGTCAAGGTCAACCTCACTGAAAACATATCTAATTAGAGGTCATTAAAACAATTTCTTACAAGCAGAAAATAGAGCTTGATTAGGAGTTGAGCTATTATGCTCCGTGCTTTCTTCACGAAGAAAGGAAAAAGCTAAGTCACGTATTTATAATTTATAACAGAATTATATTATACATGGAAAAATCAATCTATCTATCTATCTATCTATCTATCTATCTATCTATCAATCATAAAGCAGAAGTCAGACCAAGATCCCATATCATTACTTCAAGCCATCAATCAATCAATCACTCATAAAGCAGAAGTCAGACCAAGATCCCATATCATTACTTCAAGCCAAGGTGAAAAGCTGTAACTTGGAATTTACTCACTGGCATATTAATTTTGACCTTATTTTGTTGCCACACTGCAAAGGAGAGGTCAAGTAAGTGAATTCTTTACAACAATAGTACCTTAGGTCAAACAGGCTTTAGTTGTAATGGCACATTATCTTCTAAACCTAATCAAGCAGATCTACAGTTGCCTGAGAAAATTAGAACAAGGACATTTTGACTGGATAATAAACATAAGCATGGAATATAGACCGCTGTACATTAGAATTCATAGTTTACTAAGGCTATGAGATTTTAATTTTAAAAAATCATTTAAGAGAGGAATAGTCTCTAAAAATCATAATACAACACACAAAAAAATGGTATAACATTTATCTAAAACTCTCTTAATGATACATCTACTACACTAATATTTAGGTGCTACAACTCAAAATTTACATTGAAGGCTAGAGACTGATGTTTTCTAATTGATATATATCATTATAAAAGTATGTCATATAACCTGTGTATTCCTAAGTTTAAATTCAATATAAGGCACAAATTACAGAAGAGAGAAAACGAAAGGAAGAGCCTAAGCTCTTTTCTGGGATGTTAGTTAAAGGGAGACTTATGAATTTCCCATGAAATAAGGAAGTAAAGACAAATTCCAAAAATTCTGGTAATAAATATGCTCTCCTACATGGAGTGACAACTCAGAGAGCAAACAATGCCCTGGGGAATGTTTAAGCCCAGCCTTGGATAAAGCAATGTCTTCCCAGGCCCTGCAAAAAGAGGCCTGCATGAATTACACAGAGAACATAAGAAAGGCTCCACAGCAGGGAAGCCATGAGCTTCATGAGTCCTTGTGCTCAAATGAAATTAGCTGTGCTCCCACCATGGATTGTGGCTATGGGCTCCTGGAGATGTTTTGCTGAGTCAGAGTCTTCTACTCACACTACTATACCTCCCAGCCTCCTAAGATATCCAGATTGGTTTCAAAGCCTCTGCTGAGAGCATCAGCCCTTTGTACAAATATTAATATTTTATATCTACCAAGGCAGCCAGCCGTGAAGAACAGTTTTTCTTCAAAATTTTGCTTTGATTCTTTGCTACTGTCTTTGAGCTACTGAAAGCTAGATAAGTTACACACATACTGCTGGGTTTTTCAAGCCTTAGTACATTCATTAATATTTTATAGACTTAATTCCAAGGCAGCTAAACAATATATTCTATTTAAAATGCTCTATTATAAAAGAGGTACTTTTAGAAGGGCAAGCTGCTGCCTAAAATATACTTACAAAAGGAAATGTTAATCTTGGAAAAAAGGTATCTTCATATGCTATTCAAAGCTCTTTAGTTCTTTTGAGAAGGACCTTAAAGATCCCATAAATCCAGCATGGGGTTTCTAAACAAGGACCGAGTAAGAAAAGACTACTTGTCCACAATGATGCATTTAAAAGGCTTGCCATATTTATATTTGAGAGAAATACTTCAACAATCAAGAGGTAGAATGACATGGAAGAAAATTACTATAATCTACTCTCCTATCCCTTATTTTGAACCCACATGACAACACCATTTCACTTGAGCTAATCGTTCATTATCTATCAGCAGGGTCCATGTCCTTAGAGCCCTGTAGGCTTCTGAAGGCCTCTCTTTCTGGACTGGAAGAAGATTTATGAAATGGAATGGGAATTTACTTAGTTTTTTTGAAAAAGTCAGTAAATCCATTTCTTATTTGGTAAACACTAACTAATTCAAAAACTTGGACCTGGAATTTCATCTGTAAGAAAGTAAACTAGCAAAAAAAAAAAAAAAGAAAGAAAGTAAACTAGCTAATATGCAGGCGGGAACTAAAACTAAATTTGTTTCCCCTATAGTGTGCCCACACCTTCAGGGAGATATCTAGTATTAAACTGCACACACATATACACACACACACACACACACACAAAATTAGGTTATTTTATTAAAATGTAAAAAGCCATATAACACAAGAAATACTAAAATAATACAAGTAATAAATGCTAACAGAATCCACAATGTGATGCAGAACTTCAAAGCTGAGTAAGCATCCTCCGAGACCTTACATAGTTACCAAGCATTTCCCGATGTCTCCTGTGAGTAGACAAAGTCTCCAATCACAATACTAAAACAGGCGGCAAAAGAAGTAGCAGTCCCAGGACTTGGGACTGGAGAATCAGAATTCATAAAGAAAATCCATGAAACAAAGTTCAAAGTATAAAATGATCCAGTATAAATGGGATAGGTGAATATTTAGGGAATGGAGAGATTAAGAAGTTTCCTTGAAGAGGTGGGTTTTAAAATGGATTGGAAAATGATCTGTCAATAATTTATAATTTAAGTAATAGGTTCCTTTTGTAATAGCTTTATTGAGATACTGTTCACATACTATAAAGATCACCCATCTAAAGAGTACAATTCAATGGTTCAATGGTTTTAAGCACAGTATTATATTCACGAAGTTGTGCAACCATCACCAAAATCAATTTTAGAACATTTTCATCACCCCAAAAAGAAACCCTGTACCCTTCAGCAGCAATCCCTTCATTCCCCTCCAACCTTCTGGCCAACTCCCACCCCAGCCCTGGTCAAGCACCATTCTACTTTCTGTCCCTGTGAAATTTGTCTATTCTGGACATTTCATATAAATGAAATCATACAATATAAGGTCTTTTGTGACTGGTTTATTTCACATAGCATAATATATTCAAAGTTCATCCATGTTGTAGCATCTTATCAGTACTTCATTCCTTTTATGGATGAGTAACATTCCCTGTATGGATGAGATTGGCTAAAGATGAGTAAGCAAGTTATCTGTCAGACTACTCTGCTGTTTAAACACTAATGTTTTGTAGCCATAAATACCACTAATTCAGCATAACTAAATATCTCATAAGAATAAAATAGAAAAGAATGAGTTCACAAGATGCAATATTTTCATGTATACTTTTTGTAGTAATCTGACCCCAGTGTTAATTCAAGTTTCAAAAAAATAAATAAAAGCACTCAGAGAAATTCTCTTCCTTATTTGATGTACATGACATACTATTTTCCTTCCTTAACTTGGATATTTTGCCTACTAAAAGAGGAATGAAAACAAATCACTTCTGTGGTGAAAGCACCATAAGGAATTATGAAAAGTGTATTAATATGAACAAAAAAAGACCTTTGTCTCTCCTTAGTAATGTCCCCTCATGAAAGTATGTGACTTGTGAATTCCTGGAGGGAAAAATGGTTTTTTAATGCTGTCATTTTTATAGCAACTCTATTAACCCTTCAGTTAGAAAATGGAAACTCATTGCTAAAATAAAAGAATGCAATGAAAGGGTCCAATATTAAAATCTATTAAACATGTGAAATCTGAGAAGAGGATCTCTCAGAATGATCACATGACATGTGAATATACACCAAATATACTAAAAGATCCAACCAAAATAAAATAAAAATACATATGTAATTTGTATAGAGGTGAAATTCACATAAAATAAAGTTAACCATTTTAAAGTGAACAACTAAATGGCTTTTAGTGCATTTAAAATGTTGTGTGACCACTGTCTCTTTCTAGATCCAAAAAAATTTCATCACCCTAAAAGGAAACGCCATACCCATTAAGCAACTGCTTCCTATTCCTCCTCCCCACAGCCCCTGGTAACCACACCAGTATGAGTCAGTCTTTATAGATTTACCTATTCTGTATTTCATACAAGTGAAATCATTTAATATGTGACCACTTGTGTCTGGCTTCTTTCACTTAGCATAAATGTTTTTGAGGTTCATCATCCACAGTGTAGAATGTATCTGCATGTCATTTCTTTCTATGGCTGGATAACATTCCATTGCATGGATATACCACAATTTGTTTAATCATTCATCCAATGATAGATATATGGGCTGCTGCCACCTTTTGGCTATTGTGCATAATGCTGCTACAAACATGTATGTATATGTACTTGTTTATGTATCTGTTTTCAATTCTTTTCAATAGGAATTGCATGGTTGAATTATATATTTTTGCAGAAAAGAATACTGAACCCAGAGATTTCTACACTTGGCCAATATTATTAATCTGCTTAAAAAAAATTCAGAGAAAGGGCTTTGCTGTGCTACCTAGGCTAGAGTTGTAGTGGCTATTCACAGGTGAGACTTTAGCGTAACACAGCCTCAAACTCCTAGGCTCAAGTGATCCTCCTGGATCAGTTTTCTGAGTAGCTGGGACTACAGGTGCACACTATCATGCAGAACCTACTTTTTAAAATTGGCTTTCTTCCTATTGATAATAATGAAGTAATTTAAACAGTGACAAAAAATATTAGAAATCAAATTGAGTACACAAATGGAAATACCACTTTAATTACTCAAAATCTTTTTAAAAGCTAATTTTTCTTGAATCATTCCTGATTTTTCCAGACAAGTAAATGACATTTTTCTTGTGGGTGTATAAAACTGCTCTTACATGTGGATATTTTCCTCTTGCCAAATTAAATGTTTCCTCCCTGCCTATGCCAAAAAGTCAGATTATAGGCAGTTTAGAGGCAGCACGTTCTGGACTCTAAAATTTTCAAATCTTAACTATTTTAAATTGACAAATAAAAATTACATATATATTTTTTGTGTACAACATGCTGTTTTGAAATAAATACACATTGTGGAATGGCTAAATCAAGCTAATTAACATATGCATTACTTTACATATCTTTTTTTTTTTCTCAAATCTTTTTAAAATGCGAAAACTTCTATGTTGGTTTTGAGGGTATTTTTGTTTTGTTTTGTTTTTGAAACAGGTCTCATTCTGTCACCTGGGCTAGAGTGCAATGGCATCATCATTGTTCACTGCAGCCTTGAATGCCTGGGCTCGGGAAATCCTCTGCCTCAGCCTCTGGGTTGCTGAGACTATACAGGCACACGACACCATGCCCAGCTAAATTTTTTATGTTTTGTAGAGACCGGGTCTCACTCTTGCTCAGGCTGGTCTCGAACTCCTGGCCTCAAACAATCCTTCCTCCTTGGCCTTTCAAAGTGCTAGAATTACAGGTATGAGCCACTGAGCCAGCCTATGTCGTTATTAAAATGTCTTAATAAATGTTAGCAATAATACCTCAAGCAGACCAACTATGTTCAATGGAAAGGAGAATGTCTACTTTAAAATACATTTTATACACACACAGCTTCTTCGCCAGAGGTTTTTTGAATAAAACCTATCATAAAAATTAAACCTTCCTTTATTCAGTGTCTGGCTAGCTTGCCCCTGAAAGCCCGTTCTATACTTATAAATTCATGACTAGAACTTGTTGAAGGGCATTACTGGCCGGGCGCGGTGACACGCCTTTAATCCTAGCACTCTGGGAGGCCAAAGTGGGCGGATCACTCAAGGTCAGGAGTTCGAAACCAGAGCGAGACCCGATCTCTACTAAAAATAGAAAGAAATTAATCGGCCAACTAAAAATATATAGAAAAAATTAGCCGGGCATGGTGGTGCATGCCTGTAGTCCCAGCTACTCAGGAGGCTGAGGCAGAAGGATCACTCGAGCCCAGGAGTTTGAAGTTGCTGTGAGCTAGGCTGACACCATGGCACTCTA
>CAUYPO010031564.1:0-37710 GCA_963574435.1 Cheirogaleus major | reverse complement strand
TTAACTCCTCATTCCATTACCAGTACAAAGCATGATCAGTACTTTCCCAAAACAGAAAATAACAACAGGATAAATTCTTTCAGTGGGTCATCTTGAGGCCCAAACTGGAAATAATCTAATTTTCTTAACCCAATGTATTTTGCAAAAATAACTTATCTCCAAGGAGAGACATCATTTAATGCCAATTATGCAGCATGCAAGAAGAGATATAGTACCATATAATATGCCCATATGCAAAATTAGGAAAATCATCACTTTTGGCAATCTACAACTATTGAATGTATTTCAAGGTTCATGGCTTAGATCAGATGTGTCTATCTCTGAATGTATGAGCATATGTTAAACATATTTTAATCTATTTCTTGGTCCACTCCTACCTATTTCACTCTAAAATATGTATTTTAAAGGTAGTTATAGAGTTCATGGTCAAAGGGTAGAATAAGAGCATTGTTTGCCTACCAACACTCTGTGTTCTCTAATTTGCTTTAGGATTAGATACAGTATATATGGTATATCATATAGTATATTATAAATCCATTTCAGACACCATTTTTCCACCTTCTATTACAACTACCTTAGCATTTTCTTTACGAAAAAATGTTTTACTGTCCACTGTTAAAGTATAATCCATATGCTAGTTACCAGGCTTCTAGAAAACAACTTTATCAACATCTGCTTTAGATGATGATGGCATAGTTCCAGAACGAACTAGGAAATCAGATAAAATACTAAAACATTTACTTGAAGGTATTGAAGAGCTGCCAAGGTAACCAGGACTTGAGGGTGCAAGAGCCTCAAGAGAAGGGGACTGTAGGGATGTGAACTAACCTTCTGTGTGTTGCCCTTCGCAGCAGGACATTTGCAAGTCCTGCCTTTATCATGAGCTAAAATCTGAAAAACTGGGCAGAGAGCTATGGATAAGAGATAAAGAAGCAACTAGAACTTTAGAAAATCTCACAGGAATAGAGGAAAAAATATAATTCGAAGCTTTTCTTAGTCCATTAGGGCAGCTATTGAAATATACCCGAGACTGGGTAACTTATAAGCAACAGAAATTTATTTCCCACAATTCTGGAGGCTGAGAAGTCCACGATCAAGGTGCCAGCAGATTCAGTGTCTGGTGAAGGCTCGTTTCACAAAGATGGTGCCATCTGGGTGTCCTCACAGCAGACAGAAGAGCAGAAGAGAGCAAACCTACTGCCTCAATCCCTTTATAAGGGATCAATCCCATCCATGAAGGAAGAGCCCTATGGCCTCCTCACCTCCTAAAGGCCCCATCTTTTAACACTGCTGCATCGGAGATTAAGTTTCAACATAAATTTAGGAAGGGACACAAGCATTCAGACCACAGCACAGCCACCTGGCAGGCAGCACTAGAGTGCCCAAGAACCTGGAGCAAAGGAAGCACAGGAGCCAATCATCAAGCTGCTCGGAGCAAGAAGCTGAAAAGTTCAGCAGAAAACTGCTGAAAATACATCCGAGTTTTCAACAATCTGATGCACTAATAAGATAAAAATTTCAGTTTAGGAACAACCAAAATAAAAGGGCCCTAGTGAGTTCCTCGGGCCTTCAGTGTAGATTGTTAGTAAGCTACACTCTAGGAGTAGGGATGGACAAGGGAGTAGGTGGAACCTTATCAACTCTGCAATCCAGGTTTGAGTCAACTCTGTACCTGATTAAAGTAATCTGCCCCTATTTAACCTGCCAATCAGAGGGTGCAATGAGGACTTCTAGAAGAAGTTGACATTGTCCTGAGTCTCCACAGTTTTCATATACTGTGTCTGGCATTTAATTAAAAACCATCAGACTAACCCTTATGTGCACATATAGTAATAACATTCATCAGATGTTGGGCAGGTGGGAGGGGGGAGGAGGAGATGGGTCTATTCACACCTAATGGGTACAGTGCACACCATTTTGGGGATGGACACACTTGAAGCTCTGCCCCGGGTGGGGCAAAAGCAATTATATAATCTAAATATTTGTACCCCTGTTATATGCTGAAATAAAAGAAATAAATAAATACATAAAAACCATCAGACATCCCAAAGAGAGAGCGAGAGAGAGAGAGAGAAAAACAAGAGAATATTAAAAGACAAAAGAAACAAACTCACAAATGGTCCAGTTATTTGACTTATTAGACATAGATTTTAAATTAACTATAATTAATATTTTTCGAAAAGGTATAGGACAATATATGAATTTCTCCAGAGACTTGTAATATCAAATAGAAAACACATCAAATAAAATTTCCAGAACTAAAAGTTATGATAATTGAAACTAAGATCTCAATAGATAGGTTTTATAGCAGGTTAAATATAATAAAAGAGGAATTGGCGACTTGGAAGACAGATGGGTATAAAACATCCAGGTTGAATCACAAAGGGAAAAATGAGTAGAAAATACAGAAAAGAGCATTAGTGAAATATGGTACACTGTGAAAAGGTCTGACACATCATAATTGAGTCCCAGAAGGGGATGAGAGTTAGACTGGAACAGAAAAAAATGTTTGAATAGATAATAGCTGAGAATGTTCTGAAATACAACACATACAGTTTTAAGAAGTGCATGATTAATCTAATAAAATCAAACTTAGATACATCATAGCAAAACCGATGCAAAGCAAAGGCAAAGAAAAAATATTTAGAATAGCTAGAGATAAAAGACATGGTACTTTCCAATGAGCAACAGTAAGACTAACAGTTCAGTTTTCAGTAGAAAAATATAGAAAATAATGGGATACCATCTTCAAAGCACTAACAAAACTAAATGACAATCTAGACTCCCATACACAGGGAAAATATCCTTCAAAAATGAAGATGAAATAAAAGATTTTTCAGACAAACAAAAATTAGGAGCATTAATCACCAGTAGGCCTACATTAAAAGATACACTAAAGGAAATTCTTTAAGTAGAAGGGAAAAGAGGCAAGGAAAGAATACAGGGAAGAATAAAGAAAACCAGAAAAGGTAAAAATCTGGTAAAATAAAAGTAAATATTGACAGTAAAATCAATACTAATAATGTCTTGTGGAGTTACAGTATCTGTAAAACTAACAGTATAGCAATAATAATGCAAAAGATGAGACAGCCGAAGTTAAAGTATTTGAAAGTTCAGCATTATTGAGGGCATGAGGATAAACCAAGGGAGCTTATTTTAATGTGATTTAGGGTAGCCACTAAATAATAGTAAAAAAATATGTAACTAATTACAAAATAAAATTGAAACAGAAGTCAAATTAAAGTTGATACCAACCAAGACCAGTTAAGATCATTAAAAGAAAAGAAAATTATGACCAATCTTTCCTTTGAACACAGATGCAAAACTTTTTAACAAAATAAGAACATGACCAGCTATACATAAAAAGGGTAACACATCATGCCTAAATGGATTTTATTCCAGGAATGCAAAGGTGGTTAACATGCAAAAATCACAGCTGGGCACAGTGGCTCCCCAGCACTTAGGGAGGCCAAGGCAGGAGGATTGCTTAAGGCCAGGAGTTTGAGACCAGCCTGAGCAATACAGCAAGACCCTGTCTTTACAAAGATTTTAAAAATTAGCTGGGTATGGTGGCTCCCACCTGTGGTCTCAGCTACTCAGGAAGCACAGGTGGGAGGACTGCTTGAGCCCAGGAGTAGCTATGATGGCACCACTGCATTCCAGAGTAGGTGGCAGAGAGAGACCTTGTCTCAAATAAATAAATAAATAAATAAATCACATGATGCAATTCCCACATATACAGAAAAAGAAAAAAAAGTAGAAAATTTGTAGACACAGAAAGCACATTTGATAGCATTTATACCTATTCATGGTTTAAAACAAACTATTGAAAACTAGGAATAAAGTGAAACTTTCTTAATCTCAAGAAAAGTATCTACAAAAAATCCATGCATATATCATATTTCATGGTGAAATACTGAAAGCTTTCCTTCCTGGTGAAGCTATCACCTCTTCCATTTAAGATTGTACTGAGGGTGCTAGAAAGAAAAAATAAAGGTGTACAGTAAAAAAAGGAAGAAATATTTTTTATTTTATATTTATATTTTATATAAATCATATCATGTTTCAAAATATATGATTGTGTATGTAGAAAAAATCATAAAAGAATCTACAGATAAACTATTAGAATTAATAAGTGAATTTAGTAAATTTACTGGATCACTATATAAAATATACTGTATACAGGTTGTATTATCCTGGATGGAGCTGGAGCCCATTCTCCTAAGTGAAGTATCACAAGAATGGAAAAACAAACAGCACATATATTCATCATATAATTGGTACTTATTGATCAATACTTATGTGCATATATGGAAGTAACATTCATCGGGTGTCGGGCAGGTGGGAGGAGGAGGGGGTATGGGTATATTCACACCTAATGCATGCAATGCACACTGTATGGAGGATGGACATGTGTGTAGCTCTGACTCGGGTGATGCAAAGGCAATATATGTAACCAACGTTTGTACCCCTGTAATATTCTGAAATAAAAAATTAAAAAGCCCTTGCAGTACTCAAAAACAATATGTGCTGTATAATATGCTATACTATACAAAATATATTATGCAAAATATACTGATTACTATACAAAAATCACTTGAGGAATGCAAATTAAAATCACAGTGAAATGCCACCAAATATCCATCAGAATTGCTAAATGGAGGAAAAACAAGTATGTAAAATGTTGGCAATGATATGAAGCAGCAGGAATTCTCATATACTGCTGTGGGAATCTAAATTTATACAATTACTTTGAAAAACCACTTAGTAGTATCTAATGAAGCTGAACAGACTCATACCCGATGAACCAGCAATTTCACTCCTAAATGTATACACCATAGAAATGCATGCATATGTGTGTATTCCCCCAAAAACACTTGAATACAAATGCTCATAGCAGAATCACTTACAATAGTCAAAAACTAGAAACAATCCATTTTTCTATCAATAATACAATGGATTAAAACATTTGGTGTATTGATAGGATGGAATATTATTATACGACCATCAGAATAAACCCCCCAGAGCTACATGAATAACTGTCACAAATATAATGCTGAATGAGAGAAGCCACACATAAAAAAACACATATTTTATGATTCCATTTGTACAAAGCTGAAAAGAAAAAAAGGGGGCAAAACAAACCTACAGCGGTAAAAGTCAGAATAGTGATTATGTTTTGGGAGGGTGTTTGGGGGGGAACATCACAAAGGAGGCTTCTGGGTGCTGGCAACATTGTATATCCTGATCTGGGTGATGGGTGGGCTGTCCTTCCAAACACGCATTGAGCTGCACACATAGGATCTGTACATTTTTATATGAGTGTTCCGGCAA
Organism: Cheirogaleus major; assembly: GCA_963574435.1. Classification (NCBI taxonomy): domain Eukaryota; kingdom Metazoa; phylum Chordata; class Mammalia; order Primates; family Cheirogaleidae; genus Cheirogaleus; species Cheirogaleus major. The sequence goes on along the minus strand of CAUYPO010031564.1, from coordinate 32,376 downwards.
GTGTTACAGCAAGTGTTCACAGTGATTGACCAGGAAAAGAACCGAGCGGCACATGGAGAGTCGGAGAATCAGCCTTTACTCCGCCGGCGGGCTCAGAGGGGCATGCCACCAAATTCTGAGCACCGCTTCTTTGCTCTCCTCCAGTTTTATACCCTTGGTGGGATTCAAAAAGCGTCCAATCAGCAACAAGCTTTAACATCCAATCAGCAACAAGCTTTAACATCCAATCAACAACACGCTTTAACATCCAATCAGCAGTGGGATTCAAAAAGTATCTAATCAACAGTGAGTTCAGCCATGGCGCCCCGGGGTGGGGGTTTTTCCTTGTCATGAGTGCTATCCTTTAAGAAAAATTGTAAGATTCCCTCAATAAAAATAACCATTGCTTTAGTGAATGTCTTTCATGACCAAGAAATTCTGCTAATATTTATGAAAAATTCAAGATGTTTGTAAGGGAAGGGGTATATAAGCTGACTGGGCAGGCACATAGGTGTGAAAATATGAGTTAGAACACAGGGACAAGAGTGGGGAGTGAGCAGACACCTGCACTTAGAGTTCTAAGCGTGCAGACCCCAGGGCCTGTGTGGATTTCAATCCTTCATACTTTCAGTAAGATGTCCGGAACTATGGAGGCAGAATTGTTGCACAAAGTGCTTGGCACATGGTAAGTTCTTAGGAAGTATTAGCTACTATTTATCAGCTCCTGTGTTGTAATTTGGGAAGATGTGAGTAATAGATGAGGCCTCCCTCAACAGGCTCACACAACACGGGGAGATAGACAAGTAAACAACTAGCTATATCCAGCCCAGTAAAAGCTGTGGACCTATGAACAGAGAGTAGGGAACAATTTATTCTAGATACAAGAATCAGAGGAGGAGACATTTGAATTTCAAAGAAGCACAGAAATTTTCCAAGCCCAGACAAAGCTGCAGCAAAGGAAAGGGAGGGAAAAAAGTAAAAGAAACAAACAAACAAAGAAATAAATAAAAATACCTTGCATCTAAGCAGAGGCAACAGCATGAGTCAAAACAATAAAACCTTCAAAACTTAGCTATATTTGGAAAACGGCAATGTGGTTCAGTGTAAAATAGAAACTAATTTAACACTGAAATGGATACAAATCAACTAGCATATTAACAAAAATTATATAATACATTTCAAAACTGAGTAAGGAAGACTTAAATATCTCTTCATTTACTCATTCTGGTCTTGTGATCTTTATTCATTTATTAGCTGCCAAAAAGGACAGTGGGTTATTTCTGTCAGTTAAAAAGGACAACCCCAAAGAATTGGCCCTAGCCTCATGCTGGCAATACGAGCTCCACGAGAGAAAAGAATCATGCTGGTCAATTAATTCTAAGGGGCCAGTCCAGTCTCGAATTATTTTGACCTACAAGACAGATGTAGATTTAGGAGCAATTTGTGAGTTACATGAACCACACCCATCAGGTACTGCCTCTATGCTGCGAAGACTGTGGAGGTGCTCAGACCATGGAAGGAAACAAACATGATCTGTTCATCATTAAAAGCAGAGGGCTTCTCCGAAGTCACAGGCAGAAGCAGCATTCTGCCTGGCATTTCTTAGTCACCATTAACTCCCAGGCCCACCAAATGCTAGCCATCCGCTTTAATGATTTTTATCCACGCAACCCTAGCTCCACCCAGGACATTGACCGCCAGCCGTGCAGAGCAATCTGACATGCGATGGTGTGATTTAGTTAGCATCGATGGTGCACTCCAAATGGGAAACCCAATCTCCTACGATGCCTCTCGGAGAGTATCACAGCACCACTGACTTCTGACACGGGGAACCCGGGGGCCCAGCACGGAGCTGGAGTGATGGGAAGGCAAGAAGGAAAGGAAGGGAGATGGAGGGGACAGCAGAGACTAGAGGATCTGGAGTTCTTTGCCAACCATTCACAGACGTTTCATTTGGTTCTTATAACTTGTCCAGCTCTTTCTAAGGCCCTGGGAAAAAGTTGCTGAACATAAATTTGATTCTGGCCCTTTCGGGTTCAAATTCTAGATAGAGAGAAAGCAGCACGAACAATTGTGAGACCATGTGGCATGTGCCGCAACATAGATGGGTATGATGCACAGTGGGAGAAAGAGGAAGTGATGATCAAACCTTCCCAGTCTGCAGCCTAGGGCAGAAGAAACACCACTGGAGCTGTGTAGAGAGGATGAACAGGAGTTTGACCATCAGAGCAACATGCACAAAGATGCTGAAGCATGAGAGTGTGCAGCCCTGTAGCTCTGTGTTGGTCCTGCCACAAACTACTTCAATCATCACAAAAGCATCATCTATGCCAGTTTCTTCTAAGGTGGGGAAGGTTACTATATCCCTGCCAGAAAATACTTCCATAATCCCACGGCCAGGACTGATGGCTGTCTTGGGATAATAAGGACATAGGGCTCCGTGGGCAGAGCTGCTGGTCAGGACTCCAAAGAAGCCCTTAGTTCTTTTCTGGTCGCCAGCTCCTTCCAGACTCCTCAGGAGCCTGGTTGCTCTCCTGCGACACACCCAGTGGGAAACCCCAACACTGTGATTGGTAGGATTTGTTCCTTTCCTAGAATCTTACCTTTGAAGGTCATGAGTCACCAATTTTGCACTGACAATAAATTTCTAAATACCGAACACTCGGAAACTCAATGTAAACATCTGATTTGTAAATTGTACCACTTAATTGAAAATGAAAATGATTATTTACTTTAAAGGACATAATCCTAATTTTCTTTCAATGACAAAAAAAGCAGAGTAAGACAAAACCTACCACCCCTCTTATCCCTAAGGAGATCTGGTGTCCTCATGGGGGATTTAAGAGGCAAATTTGATAAAGTTAATAGGTACTCAGGTTTCCTGAACTTTAGAGGTGCTCTCTAAACATTAGAAGTCATTGGTTTGAGCTAATCTTTTTCCTGCCATGGAATTTTGAATTTAATACATTTTTATTGTAATCAAATTATTTCAACCTTGCAAATGAGTGCCAAAAATGTGCCAAGTCTTAAAGATGACTTTTTAGAAGTCTACTAGCTTTAAAATATTAGGCATCAATTCAAAATTTCTCTGAGCTAGGAGATAATGGTGTTTCTAAAAAATAAAAAAGGAATACAATTTGCCTCCAGAATTTAAAAGGACAAAGTCTTAAAAATACTTTCATCAGCTTTTAACATATAAGATTAAGCCCTATCACATCCTGTCGTCAGTAATGCCAGTGACCTTGCAAAAGGGAAAAAGGCATCAGATAAACCTCGACATGAAGATCCTCCTGTAGGATCATCCACATGCAATCTGGACTCCAGGAAGGCTTCAAATCTTGATTTACACTGTGCCAAGCAAATTCTGGAGGATGTGAGAAAGACAAATGCTGATCTCTTATTCAAAAAGAGAAATCCTGTGACCGTTTAGCCTGTTATTATAGGAATTTCTCTTGTGAAAGTGTGACTGTGGCTCTCATGATTTTCTCAGAATTGAAGATGACAAAAATAGCCTTTAATTAACCAGCTACAAAGTAGGATAATGGCTTTCCTTAACCTCCAGGCAATTGCCTAGTGCTGGCCTGACATATGTGCCGCCAAGGTCATTCTGCAGTCTTTCAGAACAGTAATTTATTTACTGCCACTTAAAAGTTTTTCATGTTCAAGTAGTAGGGATGGAGTCCTGGGTGTGAGAGGTAAGGGGCCTGGCTCCTGAGAGCCAGCGGATTCATCTGAAGGTCCTGACCTGTGCGAAGCGTGTCCTGGCCTGTAAACACGTCAGAATGACATTAGCCGTGTATTTACAAAGTATGCCCTGAGTGCGTCCATTATGCCTGGTCTAATGGAACTGCATTCTTCTAAGTGCTTTTTAAGTTGTGTAGACAGCACAGCCAATATCCCTTCTGGGTACTCAGATGCTCCATGGCCATAAATAGCAAGCTCCGCCCCTCAGGGTGATCCTGAGCTGCTCTGAGATCCACTGAGACAGGAGGCACGAGTCCAGCTCGTCTTCTGTTGCCATCTTGCCCATTTGTCTGAGCCTCTGTTATCCTTCTTGGTTCAACTTTCCTAAACTGGAGAACACAGAACAAACTAAGGTCATCATCCTTCCAGGTGACTCCCACCAGTTGACAATCTCCTATTCACACCCACTGTGCTAATTACCTCACCTGTGCACTCTCCTTTAATCTGCCTTCCACACCCAACCCAATGAGTTAAGCACTGTTACTACCACCATTATACCATGAGAAAGCTGAGAATTAAGGAGATGAAATAAGAAGCCTAAGGTTATAGAGCTAGCAGGTGGTGGAATTAGAACCAGGCCTCTCTGAAATTCAAGCTAGACTCTTTCCTGTGAAGTTCGATGGCATTTTGATGTTATATCTCACAGACCCCTAGAACTCAGAAAGATCATTAAAATTGTGTCATCTTCACTTTACAAGAGGGATTTTAACTAGCTAAGGTTAACTAGCTCGTGGTTGGCAAAGTCTAACTCAGTTCAAAACTCCTGTCTCAGGACTCCTCTATGCCCCTGCACAAACTCTTACCTGATTTCATTAAGAGAAAAGATCTAAAGACTTAAGAAGGTCAGTTGGGATATGTATAAGTGTAAATCAGCAGCAATCAAAATGTGATTTATAGGATAATTCTAATTCATTAAAAAATTATCTTTGTCATCTATTTGTTTTTCTTAGCTATTAATATTTCACAATCATTCATTTTGAACATATTCCCTTTCTTGTGACAAGTCAATTATCTAACCAAGATCTTCCACCTTCATTAAAATCAGCAGGGTTTCCAGTAAGTGATAATGGACTAGATGTTTTTCTAAGTCTATGTGTATGCATATGTGTGTTTATATATCCATATGCATATGTATACACATATATAGTATTTTCATATCTAGAATGGAAAATTGGCCAATACTTTCAAACACAAATGCCTTTAAATTTAGGCTCAAAAATGCCTTTAAATTTAGGCTCACTAATAATAATAGAAGTAATATTTAAGCAGAGTGACCTATAAATATTCTCAAAAAGCATTTGTGGAATGAATAAATTACTCGCCGAGCACCTCCTCTGGTTAAAAATAGAATTCTAATTTGTAAAACTTTAACTTGCATTTAGTCACTGGGATTTTAATTGTGATTGACAATACGTTAATCATATGTAAAATATCCTAAACTTTCAATGTGTGTCAGCAAAAATATATCTTCAAACACTGGAAAGAGATAAAACTTTCTAGAAAAAAAGGTGCACAGATATTCTTGAAAACTACTCTGAGGTTTAAAAAAAAAAATCCCAGCATATTCAGGAAGAAAAAGCAGGAAGTAGTCCATTTTATCAATATAAAGTGAAACAGACTAATGGATTTGATTCCACTATATTGGTGGTGAAATATGAGGACAAGAGAAATCCATTGTCACCTACCTCTCCCAGAAGATGCCAGAGAATGCATACTTAGCACTATACTATTTCAGGAAGTCCAAATAATCCCTCTAGCCCATAGGAGTATATATATCCCATGTTTGTGAATTATCTTTCTTTTAAACTTGGTACAGAAACACAATTTCAGTGTTCTGAAAAGTTCTGTGAGAACCAAATTTCGTAGCCTTTGGATAAACCTAACACAGAGCCCTAGATCCTGGGTCAATATTGACATATGCTGTTGCTAAGCTCCAACAGAAAAGATAAAGATGGTTTATATCCACATCTGACACCACAACAAGCCACATATGTTTTCCTCATGGCAGTTCCTAAAACAAGAACCACCATGATGCAATCAGAGAAGCACTGTTTATTAATGAATGCTTTTATCACCGTTTTCTCATGTGGCTGGTCAATTAAAAAAAGTAGCATGAAAATAAATTAGCTGAGGATATGAGGTCTTCCTTGCGTAAATAACAGTCCACAAAAGGTTTAATGTCTGCCACCGAAATCAGGGCTGCATCACTCGGGTCTCTCCCACACTGAAGGGGCCACGTCCATCCTGCAGAGGAGCTTGCTGTCGTAGCGAAAGCATGCTTCCCGGGCCCTGCAATTTCAAGGTCAGCTCTGGGAATGTGCTTGGTAGGATAGCTCAGGCAAGTAGCAGCTGACCAGAAACTGAAATGGAACCTGCTCCATCACGGTGAAGCAAAAAATGTGTCAACCAGGCACCGCAGGGCTCGGGAAATGGCACTTGCACCTAGAGCATTCACAGGCAGCAGGTTGCTCGCTGCACAGGGAAGGGGGCGAACTGTGTATTGCACAGTGGCCGTGTCACTGGCATGCTGTCCATGAAGATCATTCATTCTTTCACACATGCTAAGCCCTCTGGAAAATGTCTAGACACAGAAGATGCCTGAAAAGTACTCTGCAGGGCCCTTACCAAGCTTATCTTTCTCCTCTGAAGCACATCTTCGTGACTCCAACCACATCAAACTCTCTCTCCCCAACCTTCAAAACCACTTCGGACCTGAATTATTTGCATGATAATCGCCTCTCACTGCCTCACCCTATTCATTGTCCTTGTGCATGTGTGGTCGTCTATCGTCTCCTGGTCATCCATGTCCATCCACGGGGCTTCAGATAACAGCCTCCATTTCTCCTTGGGGCCAGCCATGCCAATGGCGGCAGGGTTCGCTGAGGGCTTTGGCTTGAGAGATGGGAGAGAGGTGTTGACATCGCACCATGCAAGAGCCCTGGAGGAATGATCTGCAGGGAGCCTGAGAATGAAGTCCACGCGGGTAGGACAGCAGAACCCAGAGAGACAGAAATACGGAGACCCAGTGGTCTATTTTGAGTCTTAAATCCAATAATGCCTGAAGTTAGCCTGAAACTTGAACCTATCCAGTTATATGAGACAGCAAATTCCTAATTTTTGCCTAAGCCATTTTGCGTTTTCTTTAGTTGGAACTACAAAGAGTCTGATATAAGTATGCCATATTTTCTCAGCACGTTTTCACCTCCTCAAAGACAGAACTATGTTCCTCACAGCCTTGGTCTGATACAAAGCACACGGCAGTCACTCAAAATGTGTTGCTTCATCTGTCTTCTGGATTGTTCTATTTTATTTCATACTGAAACTAGAAAGTAGGCATAAATTCATAACGCCCATGGTGAACCTGCTGTGTGCTCCAGCAAGACCGGCACCCCCAAAACCAGGCACTGGTTCTGAATTCTCAATCCCTAACCTAAAGCTGGTCACCCCTACCTCATTACCTGGTTCTTTAGAACTCACAGTCCAAATCGAGATTGATATAAACAAAAGATCATATTCCTATTTTGAAGTTACCTAATATTTTCTTTATATGTATGTATAGTGGTCAAATCTTCTGAACCCCAAAATAAAGACATATGGGGATTTTCTGTAAAATTATGGCCATATGGTGGCCACTTCTTTCCATAGGTGGGACAGTCGTATGTATAAACCTACATGAATTAATTTCCCTAGGTAATTTGTTTCATGGAATAGCACATAGTCATCTTACTTAGAATCCCTTCACTTTGCCCACATTCAAAACCCAGTGCTGCATTGTGGATTGTTTTCATAATCCACAGCCACAGCCCTTCACTGAACATTCTCACCTTGGCCCACTTTGCAAAATTTCGACACCTTCAGGCTTTATCATTCACTCATCTGGCATCCACTGGCGACTACTGTATCAGTCAGTGTTTCCATGAGCTGTGGCCATAGCGGTGAACAAGAGAGCCACGGTCCCTGGTCTCACAGAGTTCATATTCCAACAAAGGTGATAGGCAATAAATAAGCAACTCAATGATTAACATTTTTTCAGACAGTGGTTAAATATTATAAGGAAAATAAAACAGGATAATATGAAGGAGACTGATTGAGCAGGGGCATTTTCACTAGGTGATTAGTTTTGTGAACTATTATATGCTATCAGCTCCCACCCGAAAAATCTATGTATGTGTGGGCCCTGGGCTGTCTTTTCTTTGACTCCAATGTCAAAAGACTTTTCTTAGTTCAGGGTGCAGGGCAATGTCCATTTCACTGGAAATTTCCAGCTCTCTCCTTTTTCTTTTTCTTTCTATATCTTCCTTCCACTGGAACAGTCCCTTTTGCTTCCTTTGGAGGGCCACTCAGGGGGTCCTGGTGCCCCCTTCTAGGATAATACTGCATGGCAGACTTATCGTCCTAATTTTATAAATACCCTTTGTGCCCGATGCTCAGCTGTTCCACACACGGGCAGCAGGTTTAACAGTTGGCAGCCAGAGTCTAAGACCACAGATGTACTAAGCTGGGTGGAAGGATAGAGCCCCTAAAGTTCCCTGTATATAACTTTTACCGCAGGCAGCCACAGCGGGGTACAAGTGGCTCACCACTCCTGAATGTCTCTCTTCAGACAAGACTCCAGGTCTGGGCAATCTAGAGCACCAGTGCCCTCTCATGGACGAGCCATGAAGCATCTTCAAGGGAACACGCACACCTCAGTTCTCTCTAGGAGAGCTAGATGACACACAACACCTCGCAGCCACTGCCTTCCTCCATAGATGAGGAGGATCACGGTGTTGTCAGGAGATGCTGACTCTGCCCACTCTCTCCATTGTCCCCAAAAAAGAATCTGCCCCTGCTGGTGTCTCACTCCTGAAACCACCATCTTTAAGTATCATTTCTTAAGGCTTCAATCCCAACCAAACATAAATCTTCTTAGGAGGATTCACTTCTAGAAGTTGTGAGTCATTTACCAGTTAGTAAGAATGAGTTTATGCAGTTCTTCCTTAATAGCAAACTTTGACCTAGGCAAAAAGAAGGACTTTGGGGACATTGAGCTATTCAGAGTACTGGGAATTGTTCAGGAAGGGAAGGTCTGCTTCCCTTGACTAACTTGACTTACTACATTCATGTATATTATCGTAATTAATGCTCACAATGACTCAAAAATGCTCAAACTAGTATCATGATGCATTTTACAGGTGAGGAAATCAAGTCTGACACCACAGAACCTGGCATAAGGCGGAAGTTCAATAGATTGGTTCCTTCTTTACTCTGCTATTTCATGTAACACAGAAGATGTTCTAAGAGGAAATCTGCAAAAATGGGGTCATTGTCTTTCAGCGCCTACTGATATGCAAATGCATTATGGGAAAAGCAGAACAGAGAGGAAAATATAACCAAACAGTACAAGTTCTTGAGCTTGAGGTCAATCTGATTCTTTATGCAATTCCTCTTTTTCACTCAATTATTTAAGAAAAATTGTAGGTTTCTAATTAACAGACGACATCTACACAGGGAATCATCATATTTTTCTGTAAGTGAAAGTTTGTAGAGACTTTTCTTAACAGGCATGTTTGCTAATGTAAGTTATCAAAACGTAGGTTAGCTCCAGACCTCATCGTGAAACAAATATCCATCTCATTAAGACAGCAGCTAATGCCCTTCACGCAATCTTGAAAAATGGAGCTAAAGGAATCCAGTATCTCCATATAAAATCAAGAATCTGAGGTTGCTGGAGGGTCAGAGACCATGTCACACTGACCACATGTTATTATTAACACCATTATCATCATCCTCAGTATTATCCAAGGCTGTGGTATAGATGCTGGCAGGAGGAGACCTTTAATGAATTTATGTGGGACCAGGAATGTTTAACTTCAGGATAAGATAAGAGAGGCCACTGGGGGCTTTTTCCCCCGTACAGCTTGGAAGGTGTGCTTTTTCTCTTTGAAGAGTGAGAGAGAGCATGAGAATCCGGCTAACTATTTATTCCCATAAACATACTGGCTGTTTGGCAAGGGGAGCTTGCTTGGAAGTGTCCCAGTAGCAACAGGAGCCAATTTAAGATCGGAAAGTATAGTAGGAAATCTACCTTACAGACAATTTATAGGCTAAAATCTAAGCGATGTATCTTATCCTTGAGGGTCTTATTTTGAAGGGCAACACTTCACTTCAGAAAAATCCTGTAGAACCCCTGATAATATTGTTGTAGAGATAAATAACCAGGAATTCGAGGGGTTATGTAAGCTCCCCAAGGAAGCCTAGCTAGTAAGTGACAAGTTACAACCTGAATCCAGGTCTCTCATCCCAGTCCTGGTGTTCTTCCTCTGTACTGAACCCTATAGACTCTGGTAGAGCAGCCAGACTTGGCAAGTCTCATGGACATAGCCAATTACTGTTTGCTGCTTACAATTATTTTTTGTGCTTTGCTATATGGGTCATTTTAATCCATAGGCATCAGTGAAACTATTCTGCTATCAGCCATGTAACTGAGCTGTTGTGTCCTATACTCTATAGTCATCATTGTTCTGTGGCCAGTGTGGAGATGTGGGCACAATCACATGACTTTTGGCCATGTATCCCAGTTAAAAGTCAAATCTCAACTGGCACAAAATCAAGTTGCAAGTCAGTCATGATTGCTGCCAACAGGAGTAAATGTATTGGTTGATTCTTCCACCAAAAAAAACAAAAAAAACCTCATAGGGCTCTAACTTTCACCCCCAATAAATCAGAGCTTTTAAAAAGATTCAACATGAGAACCCAAGCCCCCAGTCCAGTTTGTCTACCTTGTCACAGTAAGCTCACAATCAAGGGAGTTTATTACATTCCGGTGGACTGGTTTGCTTCACTCTGTGAGAGAAAGTGCACCAGGAGACTTTGAGATGGCGACAGAGATAGCACACCTCTCCACTCCTTGGGCGCTGGAACACACAAGGGAACAAAACAGATCAAGGTCTTTTCCTCAGGAGTTTGCACTACTAGTAGATAATATTCACTGTAGACTGTAAAGAACACCACTGTCGGTTCTAAGGTTGGGGTTTTTTTTAAATAAATAAATCCAAGTCCGGATCTATATTACATTTAGGGACTCAATTTCTGATCTGAAGTGGAAAAAACTTTTGGTTTCTAAACCTTGTTCAGAGACTATCCAGTTAATGATGGCATAGCACAGCTGTAGGAAATTTAAAGCTTTTCTGTGCAAATTGGACCTACATTCCTCTTATTGATTAGCCATACCTGATCTTCCCTCTTTCCTCTTTTTCTGACTGCTAACCTCCTCCCCATTTCTCTTCAGGGTTAATAAGTAAAAGAAAGAACATGGAACTAATATCTGTCAGGGGCTCTGAATTATAATACTGGAGAGGTGGTTGTGGGAAACGAGGACCTCAATAATCTGTTTTATCTCCATCCAGTAGGGCCATGGGTTAACTGAGACTTGGTTTTGGCATTTCCTCTTATTTCAAAAAGGAAAATAAGAAAATATGTATTTGAACATGTATTTGCTATCACAAGAAAAAGCTCCTTATCTCCCCCAAGGCTGCCTGCCAAGCCCAGAAGGTTTCAGGGTCAATGATTATCATCTCTCCAGTCAGGCACTTTGACATCTGTGACTATGCTGACCTAGAAGATTGGGCTAAGTCATTCCTAACAGATGTTAATTTGATTGCTCAGTTCTGACCTCTCCTGAGGTCTGGTTTTTGTCTTCATCACTATATTAAGATGATGATAACCTCCCTGAAGTCATAAAAATGTTCTGATAAGACTTATCGATCCTAGATTTGAAATTCAACAGATAACCAAAATGTTATTATGGTAAACTTTTAACCTACTCCTTAAGACATATGTCCACCAAGACAGAAACAGCGTTCATGCTTTTTGTCTCATAAAAGACCTCTCTCTCATTTGTTTCTACATTAATAATTACTGGTTTAAAAATAACACAACCTACTCCATCTACTTTGCATTTATTTTTTGCCAACTCCTGGCAAAGACAAGGACCATTATCATCAGGAAATTAATGAGACTCTTTCCCTTAGAAAATTTTGGACTGTGAAAAAAAAATTTTTGTTTTGGTATTTCAACATTGGAAGACAATGAGGAGATATCAGAAATAGAGATACTTATTGGCTACCTTTAAATAAGTCCCTCAGATTTCAGCCCAGGGTTAGAAATGATGACCATCTCTCTGTGCAGCTAAAGACACAGAAGCTCTGGGGAATAAAAGTGCTTCGTACTGTTGTGCTGTAGTGGGAAGAACATGACTTGGAAGTGAGGTAGAACTAGGCTCAAGTCTTAGCTCCACAACTTACCAGCCGGGTGTTCTTAGGAAAATTACTAGACACAGCTGAGCATGAATTTCCTAATGGGTTAGATGGGGATAAGACCCAGGTTGGTTATTAGAACTCAAAAGAAAACGCTTCCTTCAAACATACCCAAAGGACACCCAAACGGACACTGAAACCCAGAGACCTCATTCTCATGCTTTCCTGTCAGCCATGCCCTCAGCTCTAACTAATGAGCTACACATTAACGCCAAATTTTCTGTTGTCGTTAGAATCTTCTTAACTTGAGGTAGAGATAATATTTGCCAAATGCTTTCAGAATGGCAAAAACAGGAGCTGAAGGTAAGGAGAAAATATTAAATAAATCACTAAACTATTAAAATACCCCCAGAATGGGTAAATTATATGTCAGAAAAACTTGAAACAGATGAGCTAGAGTCAGGGAGTTCATTGAGGTAGTGAGGAATCAGGTCGGACTATGGCCGAGCAGGGAAGATGGGTGCAAGATCTACAAGGGTCTAGAAGTCACTGACTGTTCTAATCCAAACAACCCTTGGGCTACGCCTTCAGCAGCTTCATCTCTGCCAGCACCTACATTATTCTCCACAGTGGAGGCAGAGGTTTCTTGTGGGAAGAAAAACCCCCAGAAAGGAAGAAAAATCAGGATCACATTCGGAGATGGCCAGGTGGACCTTCACCTCTCCCTTCCTGTTTGCTGATGCCTGAGATTCTGTTAACTGGAGTGGAGCACCTTTCATCCCATAATTATAGCTAAAAGGCTTAAACTTCAGAAGTCTGTTTCAGACAAGGTGTTGATGAATATGAGTTCCAGTCAAAATATAATCAGTCAGCCTCAGTCAACAAATGTCAATGACTGATTATCAGATCTCTCTCTGCTTTGAGAGAGGAAAAGAGGTGAAGAGGGCAAGGTCCCGGACACCTGAAGGGAGAGAAAGGGTCTACCAGAAGAAAAGCTGATGGGAAAAAAGTTAGCTTATGTGACAGTTTTGCCTCAGGTGGGTCTTGTTTGCAGCTGGGCGGGGTTAACAGAAGCTGATTGAACCCTAAGATTTGGTTTTGGGAAGGTTTGTGGTTTTTTTTTTTTTGGTTTTTTTTTTTAGTTTTTGTTTGATCAGCCTCTGCAAATACCATAAATCTGTTAGCAATGATTTATGAACTGCTTTTCCTTTGGTGATGTTTATTTATCACGGAGCTGGTTGGCTTCTTACTGGAAAAAAAAAAGGTTCCTGATAAATTGATAACTTGGGTGCTGGGAGGGACAGTCCAACCCACATTAGATGCCACAGCTCACTCTGCATTGTACCCCTTTTATGGTGACACAGCCTGGTCAGCCAGACCATCAGCCCGCCAGCCACACAGTGAGACATCTGGCCAGTCAGTCAACCAGACAGATGGTTGGAAAGTCATTCAGTCATTCAGTCATTTGGTCATTCAGTCATTCAGTCAGACAGTCAGACATTTGGTCAGACATTTAGTCAGCCAGCCAGCCAGTCAATCAGACAGTCAGTCATTTAGTGACACAGTTCCAACAGGCAGTCAGACAGACAGTCAGACATTTTTTCAGACATTTAGTCAGATAGACAGACAGTCATTCAGTTGAACATTCAGTTCAGGATTATCCTTATAGTATAAGTGAAGGTGTTGCTATAGTTTAAATCTGTTTCCCCCTTAGTATTTCAGTATAATGAAAGTGAGTTTTAAAAATACAGTAGTTTTAGGACCCACATCGAAGGATTACCCTAGTTTCTGTGACCTGGAGTTAGTCTCTCACTTCCGCTCATTGCAGGCCCGATTTCAAGATCCTTCAACAATCTTTTTCATAGTCCTTCAGGCTGAAGGCAACTCCAGTCCATTGATTTTGGAGTCTGAAGACCTGGTGCTTGACACAATGTGAGTCCCATGGTAGGAGTGTATGTCAGTCAAAGAAACACTAACTGTTATAACAGGAAAATCTTGGGACTTCAATGGGTTAGGATAAAAGAAGTTTACTTCTTCCTCAGGTGCTGGCTGACAGAGGTTTGGCCACCCAACAAGCACAGCAGTTGTTCTGGGCGTCAACAAGCAGCAGAGGATCTGACAGGCAGTTTTCGTGAGTCAGGCCTAGAAGGGGCCCACGTACTCCCACCCATGCGCCATCAGTCAGAACTCGGTCACATGTTCATATCCAGCTGCAAGGGAGGCTGGGAAGCTTGTCTACCTGTGGGCCCAGGAAGACTGGGAAACACACTGGGCTTCCAGCTAGTCTTTGCCATCATGCTCAATAAATATTTGCTGAATGAATGGTTCTAAGCCCCACACAACCATTTACTGAGCCTTATGATTATGTTTAAATGTCTAATCCTAGAAATATATGTCAAGTCTTATCTGCGTAAAAAGCATAATACCTTAGAGTTGCGGTCCCCAAACCCCAGGCCGAGGCTGGGTACCGGTCTGTGGGCTGTTAGGAGCCGGGCCTCCCATCACCACCTGAGCTCCGCCTCCCCTGACCCCTGGTCTGTGGAAAAATTGTCTTCCATGAAACTGGTCCCTGGTGCCAAAAATGTTGGGGACTGCTGCCTTAGAAGGCTTGCTGTGGTTTGAATATTTGTGTTCCCCTCCCAAAATTTATGTTAAAATCCTAACCCTCGAGGTGATGGTATTAGGAGGTGGGATCTTTGGGATGTAATTAGGCAACAGGGCAGAGCCCTCACAAATGGGATTAGTGCCCTCTAAGAGTGCCCCGAGACATATCCCTTGTCTCTTTTTGCCAAGTGAGATTATGGTGAAAAGACAGACACCTAGGAAACAGGCAACAGGCCCTCACCAGACATGGGTCTGCCAACGACTTTATCTTGGACTTTCTAGCCCCTAGAACTGTAAGAAATAAATTTCTGTTGTGTATAAGCCACCCAGTTTATGACATTTTGTTATAACAGTCTTAACTGACTAAGAGAGGGCTTTTTGTTTGTTTTTTTGTTTTGTTTTTTAGGGGAGTTGATGGATCTGAGTAAGTTAAAGGACTTATAAATTGAGAGCATTCAACATAACCTTTTCTCAGATGATGTTCACCTAGAATGGCTGAAAAGCAAGTCTGAGGACTCCACGTACAGTAAACACAAGTAATACAATCGGGATCATTTGAAATGACAAGATAGTTCTCGTTTTCTTTCTCCAAATTATATGGTATACATTTAACAGCATACATGATGACTCAATTTGAGACTCCCTTTGTCCAACAGAAAGAAGCTTCACAAACTAATATTACCAATTTGAGTTATTCACACATACACAATAACCTACATACACGGTTATTCATTGCAGAATTATTTGTAATAGTATTAAGATTAAAAACAATCGAAATGTCCCTGTTCCAAATTATCCGAAACCAATTTGGCTCTTCAGGAAATGTCAGTTTCTTTTGGTAACTGTTGATGGCCTCTGGCTGCTGCCAGTGAATGGAGCCTGTATGTCCCCTACCTTACGATTTCTCTTCCGAGTGCTACATTGTAATTCCACACCAAATTCCATGTGCTATAAAAGCAATTCTCAAACCAAATTCGTCCTACTATGCAAACATTTGCCAGTATATACAGTATATGTTTAGTAAGCAGAGTCAAAATGCAGATACCTAACATGTTCTGTAGGTAGAGATGTCTGTTTTCTGCTCCAGGTACTCCAAACAACAGAAGCCGAGATATTCAGAGAGAAAGCCTGGCTAGCTTTCTGGGTAGGTCAGGTGGCAAGGTGCTCTATGAAGTGAAAGACAGAACCAATGAGCCACCTCTGTGTCTTGAGAGTTATGTCAATGGCAACAGATGGCTTGCTCGAGAAATCTCTTACTTTGTTTATTCAAGGACCGTGAAGTATGCATAATTTTCTTAACCAAACACCTATTTTGAACTCTCCTCATTTCATCTTTTATGTTAATTAACACACCTCATGGTGTAGATTTCAACAAGAATATTTGAAGTGCTAAGTAATCACCCTTGAAATGTTGATTGTTGGTCAGGCTACTTCAAATGTTGACTAATCACTCCCAAGGCCTAGATCAGATTTCACTAATACACATATCACAGAATTTACTCTAAATATTTCAGAAGAAAATTACCATGGAGACAATACACTTGTTCCACTCACAGAGGACTAGTTAAACCAATTATGATACACTCATAAAATGAAATACCGTGCAGCTACAGGAAACACGAGGGCACACACATGCACAGCTACGGAAATGTGAAACCCATTATATAATCACATGAAAACAGACCAGCACAGGACATCAGGTATAGTGTGCCTCCACTCGAGTAGAAAAAGATAATTTATATATTGTGTACATGCATAAATATCTCTGGAAAATGCATAAGAACTAGACTATATTGGTCACATGAGAGAATAAGGTAGTGTGGGGGTACTGGGATTGGAGAGAGAGATTTCAGCATTTTCACTTTGTATTATTTCAAAAATAATTTCAATATAAAAGATTAAAATATTTAATAGTGTTTAAATACACTTTACAGAACACTTTTTGCGGGGTGCCTTAGTGAAAATTCACATATGTATTCATTCTGTCAAAGTGACAGACATTCCTAACCCCTGACTTGTAGTCAGGGACGCTTCTGCCACTCTTGGCAAAACTGTTTCCAGCCGATTGTGACTCTCTTCCCCCTGTGACTGCACATACCTCAACTCTGCAACCGTCAACTGTCTCCGCGCCCTTTGTCCTTCCGCACCCCACACTCACAGGCTGCAATGGCCCGTTGGTCCTTGACCCCAGAGTGCTGGGATCAGCAGCTCTGCTTTCTGCTTCGTTCACACCCTGAAGAAAGTGCACAGGAAAATGATACAGAACGACATGCAACCTTCTCCTCCACAGCTAAAGGTGAATTCATTAAGGCCCCAGAGCAAAACATCCTCAGCAAAAGCCAAAAACAATAAGTGAGGCTGCTTTTTTCAAAAACACTTAACAATTCACTGAGGTATTTGTTGATGTCATTCTGTTGTTCTTAAATTGATTTCAAGGGAAAACTGGTGAACTTTTGTCCTCAAGTAATTTTCCCTTTATCACCCCTCCTCTGTTCCTTCTCCCTCCAACTCCTTTCATTTCCTCCCAACCAAAACACCCCGAGCAACACTCCCCTCTCGCTATTTTGCCATCAGGCTTAAATAGGTCAAGGCTCCAGTCACCAGTGAAGCAAGAGGCAGTTTGTTTGGCTTGGATGTGGGATTGGACAGATGCTCACTTATATGCTGGTCTTCAGATGCTAAGACGTTATGCGGGAAGCATCCCTGCGGGGCTGGTGGCCAGCGAGGGCTGATAGTCCCAGTTCACAGGAAGGCATCGGACAGGGTGGGGCAAGCAAGCGTGCCCTCACCTCTATGGACAGCAGATGTGGCAAACGGGCAGCTCACAGACCTTACTGGCACATAGACGGCTTTGGTGCAATGCATACTGTGTTTTCAAAAACTTTTAATTAGTAACTGATATCTTAAAAAAAAAAAAAAAAACTAGAGATTTCACAAAATTCCAGATGCAGCATTTCTCAGATGTACATCTGGCCAGCTGAGACCTGAATCTCTCCAAGGCAACACTTGCATGAGCGGGGCTGCCCACTTTAGCTAAGACACACTCTCCAATTCGACGTGGTCCCAAGGCTGTTCTGGCAACATCTATTGCTGTGTGACACATTACCCCTAAAAGTCTACAGTTTAAAGCAACCACTTTATTTCACTTGTGATTTTGTAGTTACAGTCAGGCGTTGGCTGGTGTGCAGTCAACTGGAGTTTCAGCTGGGCGGGGGCTCCAAGATGGCTGCTCCCACAGCTGCAGATGATGCACGTGACGTTGGCTGGGGTGTCAACCGGGGCTGTAGATTGGGGAACATGGATGTGGCCACTGTAGCATGGCAGTCAAAGGAGGGTCTTCATCTCAGACTTCTTACATGGTGGCTGGCTTCCCCCATAGGAAGCATCCTAAGAAAACCAAGCGGTACTGAGTGGTCTTTTATAACCTAGTGTCAGAAGTCATATTCTGTTGGCTGAAGCATTTATAAGCTACCCTATTTCATGTGGAAGGGACATAGACACCACCTCTCCATGTGAGAGGTGGCAACAAATTTGAACCTCACTTGACCTGCTTGGTTCCTATAAACTTTTGACTGTGAGCCCCCGGGGCCTGAATAAATACAGGCAGCAATGGATTTTCCCTTTCCCCTCCCCTCTCTGCTCTCTGTCCTCCCTACATGGGGGCAAGAAGGGGTGATATTTATAGGGTACCACCCACATACCATTCCTTCATCTTACAAATGTTTGTAGAGTACCAACCACGGGCCAGGTGCTTTCCATCCATTTTTTTCATTTAACATTCCCAACAGTGCTATGAAGTGGGTATTATCCTTATTCTGCAGATGAGGAAATTGAGCTTCAAAAATCAAATATTTTGAGGAGGATTATGTAGCTTTTAAAGGGTAGATCCAGGATTCTAACCCAGCTCTTGCAATGTGTCACATGACAAGGGGTATTATAATTTTTTCTTGGGTCCCTGAACAATATCTATGAATGTATGGTCAGGTACCTCATTTCTGGTCAGAAGAAGAGACTATCCACTTGTGTGACTCCCCTAGGCAGTGTCTCACTGGAGATACTGCACAAGGCTCCTTACCTTGAAGGTCAAGTGTTCAGAAATGCACAGGTCCTTGCTGTTGTCAGCTGCACCCTGAGAAAATCAACAGACCTTATATTAGGATCTCCTCTCACCCCCCAACAAAACTAAACAATGCAGAAGCTGTCATTCACGGGCAGAATTATGTCTTCTTGGCAGCATCTCTGGCTCTGGCATTCGACCTCCAGCTCCAGGCTTGGGAAGGCAGGCGTCTACACTCACTCATCCACGAAGTGGACTGCCTTCTCGTCTCCTTCCACATCCTGGCTGGCTGAAAATAGATTCGAAACAAATCCAAGAGGGAGAGATGTGGGAGGGGGCGGTGAATGAGGAGGATATTAAGTACTTGCAGTCTCAGGAAAGTAAGATCCTGGGCAGAAGTGTGGAAGAAGTTGCCCAAAATCTAAGTGGGGCTTAGGAATCACCAGATCAGCATTTCTGTGTTCTATATGTAGAAACCAGTCTTCACTGATTTGTTCTCTGGTTTGAGATTTTTCAAGCCCCTTTGGGTCTCCTCTCTTTCCAGCCAATTCTCTTTCTTCCTTCCACTCACACTGTTTCCTGTCATGAATAAGAAAACTAGTTCCCATTAACACAGGGAGTGGGGAGGAGAGTAGTGAGATCTAATATTTACTAAGACCCTGCTATGTGCTAGGCATGGCCTGCGTGCACTCAACCCTTGTTCAGTCCTATGTGAATTGGGTTCCATTGCCCCAGTTCCATGGAGGCCCAAAGAAGGAAATTACCCAAGATCACACAGCCAGGTGTTTAACTGAGAATTCCAATCCAGCCCAGAATGATTTCTTTGTGTACTCTATCAGTGATGTTGTATAAACAGAACTTGAGGGACTTACAAGAGAATAAAGGGCTAGAATAATACTCTTGGAATTCTTTGACCACTTTGTGGCCTAAGAGGGAAGAAGGAGCTAGAAGAACAGACAGATGCAGAAGAAAAAAAAAAAAAGAAATATTTATTCTTCACTTTACTCTTAAACCGAAGCATGAAAGAAAAAATTCAAAAGACAGGAGCAAGAGTTGAAATGTATTGATAAGAAGACAAAAATAAATTTTCTTTAGTATGTCCAGATATATGTTTCATTTATCTATTTCTGCATAACAAACTACCACAAAATTTGTAGCTAAAAATAATGATTTATTATTTCTCCTAAATAGGTGTTCACTAGGTTCAGCTGGGCAGTTCATGTACCTGCCTTCAGATAGAATCACTCACCTGGCTACATTCAGCAGAAAGCTTAGCTGAATTGAAAAAACCTAAGAAATCTGACATCTCGGTGCTCTTCCATGGTAGGCTGGGGGGAAAAATGGTTATCCCCAAAATTTATTTACTTTCTAATCCCCCGAATCTGTAGCTATTAATATTAACCTTATGTGGCAAAAGATGCAATTAGGTTAAGGATCCTGAGAAGAGGAGTTTATCCTGAATTTTCTTGCTGGGCCCTTAATGCAGTCACAGGTACCCCTCTGAGAGGAAGGCAGAAAGGGTTTTCACACAGAGACAGGCACAGAGGATAGGATGTGAAGACAGACGCAGAGATCGGAGTGATGTGATCACAAGTCAAAAAATGCCAGCAGAAGCTGGAAGAGGTAAGAAATGGTTTCTCCCCTGGGGAGGATGCAGAGAGAGCCTGGCCCTGCTAACATCTCAATTCCAGACCTCTGGCCCCCAGAACTAGGAAAGAATAAACGTCTGTCATTTTAAGCCACAAAGTGTGTGGTAATGTGTTACAGAAGTCACAGGACACTAACACGTCTTTCAATTGACCTTTCTATGTGACTGGCTTGGACTTTCCTCCAGCAAGTGGTCTTGGACTAGTTACATGTCCTACATGGCTTCTGGCTTCCCCTGAGCTAAAGCCAAGGCTGCCAGGTTTTTTAAATGCTTGGTTCAGAACTGGCACAGCCTCGTAAGCATTGCAAGTCCCGAGGGCAGGGGAAGTGGCCTCCACCTTGACAGGCAGAGTGGTGTGCACGTGCAGGAAGGGAAGAAGTGCATGGCAGCTGTCTTTGCATACGATCCACCACAGTAGGTAATGCACTAAAGTTCTCTGAGGATTGAGAATTATTTATTTTACTTTTAAAAACATTTTTATTATAAAAATAAAGCACATACTCAGGAAAAATTGCAGATTATAACTGTATGGAAGGATATAAAATAAAGAGCAAAATTCCTCCCCAGTCCCACCTCCCATTTCTGGGGTCTTCTTAAGCTTCTTTTTGCCTATTTCCTTTTTATATCATATAAATATATGTGTACTCTTTTTTTACAAATACGATGTATATATGTAATTTTTAAAATATGGCATTTTCAAAGCCTGGCCCACTCACCCCATCAATCATTGTGCTAAGCAAAGATAATCACTTTATAAAGATTTTAGCTGCTTCTTGATAACTATCATTAACCTTTGCATCCCTCAGAATGCTTGTCACAGTTCTTTGCTAACAGTAAGTGCTAAGTAAACGTTGGCTAAATGGAACTGACTTCACATAAGCTTTCACAAACACACATTATTTTGCCTTTGAAATTATTTTCTTCCTTTTCTGAAACTTTAAGCATCACCTTATCCTACATTTTAATTTCTTTTGGCCTTACAAAACATTTTTTCCTTTGGAAATATAGTAAATACCAGTAAAAATAAAAAGAAATAGAGGAAGGACAACGGGAAATATTGAAAAGTCCAAATTGTGGAACAATTACTAAGAACTAAAGAACTTCAGTTTCTTTATACCAACTGCACAAACTAATAATTAATGTTTGGAAAAGCCAACATCTATGGCCAGTTGCTTTCATGAAAAAGTGAAGGTCATTTTTAATTAGCATATATAAAATTTATATTCAGATGGATGCATGAAATTCCTGAAAATTCAACTTGACAACCATTTACTGAACCCTCCCCATGTGTTCATTGTTGTCTGGAATCTAAACATGACTCAGATAAAGCTCTGTCCTTAGGAGAGCTCACTATTCCAAGAAGGAGACATAAACCAAAATGGAGAGTACAAGGTAATGATTATGGAGCTTGGAGAAAGAGAAAAATACTTAGGGCCCCCCGGAGATGTCCTCAGTCCCAAGATGGAAAATGATTATAATGCCACTTTCAAATTCCACCTGGCAGCGGAGTCAATAGTGGCTTGTGCACCCTGAAATATGGTTACACATAATTTTCTTTTTTTTTTTTTTAGATGTAAAGAAAATAAACTTAAGCCCAATATAGCTCTAAAAAAAAAAATCACACATCCAAAAATCAGTGAGGTTCAAAAGAATGCCATTTTAAATTATGCATATAAATATATTCGGTTAATGCCACAATTTCCAGCAACCATTAGGAATCATTCTTTACTTTCTCTGGGATCTCAGAAGGTATTGAACATTAACTGCCAAGGGCAGTCCCTTAACTATTTGTTTTCTGACTACTATCTTCACTACCCTAGAAGAGTCTCTCACAGACTATTGGAATACCAAACATAAATATAGAACACTAAAATCTTTAAAAATGCATCTCTTGTCAGAGTTTTCTGGAAGACAATCCAGGTCAGAGGCATGATGTCTGAAACCTGAAATTAGATAGTTGCCTGAATTTATGAAGTGAGGGGCTTAGGGAGCAAGTAGAATGTTAAGAAAGAAATCAATCAGAAATGGATTTTTGTTCTCAGAGCACTATAGAAAGCACAAACTTCCCTCTTAAGTCTTTGTCTTTTTCAATGTGATAGCTCATCCATTAGATGTTCCTCATGCAGTTATTTTGTCTTTATTTCAACTGGCTTACGCGGAACAATACTGTTCTTGCAAAGTCTTACCACAGGAATAGAACATGGGGCAAGGGGAAGACCAGAACCGAGGCAGGGTGAAGAAGGAGGGCAAGTTTGTCTCTGATGTTCTTACTCCCCTTTCAATGGCTCCCACACCCACCTGTCTCGGGATGGCTGCCCCGGAAGCAGACCCTAGGAGAAGAATATCAGTGCCAGTGGTTTTCGCTAAAAAGGTGAGCCCAGAAAGCTCTGATGGGGGAAAAGAGCAAAGGAAAGGGGAAGGAAAGAAACCAATAAAGGATATATTATCAAGTAAATTACCACTGGGACAATGGAGGCTCAACTCTAATGAGGAATTTGATAGAGGGCAAAGGACCTTTTCAATTGTCCCTAGCAAGGAGCAAGAAAGCTGGGGTATTCACCCACCAGCTCCCACATATAATCAATTTTAAGCAGTTCTCGGAGACATTAACTACCCAACTCTTCTGACTCTCCCCACACAAGGCCAAGAGGAAGCCCTCACAGGGAGAACTGGAGGGACTTGGAGCAGGAGAGGGCGCGTGTGCGCTAGAATGGCGGGGCCAAGGTTGTTTGGGAGGACACCAACAGTGACGGCTACACCCTCTTGTCTTTTTATTTACTCGGCATTTTCAAAGCCCGTTCTCTCCACGTATTTCTCTCTTTCCTTTGGCATTTTAAAGTTAGATATCTTTTCTTCTATAGGGGGAAGAGAGTATGGGGAAAAATTTGAGTAAAAAGTAACCCTTGAGCATGTTGTGATATTAAAAAAGTGAATAAGAATTATTTTGATGAGATTTGGGCCACAGAGGAGATTTCTTGCAGAACTGATGAGAGTTAAGGGGGAAATTCTTGTCTTATATTTGTACTAAACAGCTCTGCTTTGATTAACAATAATGACTGATGGGAATAATTCAGTGAGACTTGTCTCTCTTTGCCTCCTTATATCACAGACCAATATCTGTCTAACATCCCAGGTAAGAAAAGCAAAATCAGTAAATGTATACACGGTTTTGTTTAAGCCTTTTATTTCCAAGGCAGATTTTTTATGGATAACCTAAATATAACTGGGGTCCCATTTGATCCAGCCTGGAGATGGTGTCATATTAAAAGAAATGTAGTTGGTTCAGATCAGCAGACAAAAAGTAATTCACATCTTTACTTGAGCAATTAAAACTTAATGCACAGAAAACAGTTTCTGTAATGTTCTGTCCCCATCTCTGCCTTCTCAGTATCACTCACAGGCATGATAGCTGTTCCCTCAAACTTTCTTTCCTACTCCTGACTTCCCATACATCCAAACTCTCCCAATTCCAATCCTCATAGCTTTTCTCGCTCTTCCTGTCTTTCCCTCTTTATTTAAAAAACAACGACAACCACTTAAGACACTTTATCATCTTTATATTTCCATACCTTTTTCCTTTGCATGCAATCCCTGCCAGTGCTGTGCAGAAGCATATCCACTGCTCTCTAGGAGCTGCAGTGAGATATGTATATACTGGGAGGAGAGAGGAGGGTGTAATGTATACAGTGAGGAAGGCTGTGAATGCTGGCGCTTATATTAGTAACTTTGTTTTGGTTTTCCTTCTTATATCTATTTATCAATTTGTATTTGCCTCTATCTATCTATCTATTGGAAAAGGACTAAACCAAATAGTTTGCACCTAACAGAGCCATCTCAGTTTCCTCTTCTCTTCTACATTTGACCCCTTTTCTTTCTTTTTGCCAACTACCTCTTCCACCTGTGAACTCTGACTAGCCAATAAACTGCAAGATTTGCATGAACAGTTCTTGGAAAAGACTGTTCTGATGGTTACAGAGCAAGGAGCACAAAATAAGAATGACACCCAACCACAAGTTTCAAATAAAGTGGCAACCTGCTGCTGAGGCCAAAACTGCAAGGACAGGTGCTCCACTTTCCCTCTGTTCTAAAAACTCTGACCCTGATTCAACTGGGGAGTGACCAGGTCTTCAGATGCTCCCTAAATAAAGGAATCAGCTAAATTAAGTCTTAACCAGCCTTTACTGGAGTCCCTTAAATGTGTTTCTTTTCATTCTCTCTATATGCATTATATATATATATATATACAGTGTATGTGTGTATATATGATGTATATATGCACATATACATAGACATATGATGTGTGTGAGCACAAATTAAGTTATAAAGCACTTTAACATTCACAATACTATAAAAAGACCAACAACTCTATGAGGTGAGCACCAGTATGAATTATATCCCTCATTTTACAAGTGAGAAAAATGAAAGCTCAGAGGAGTTACGTGGAACGGCCCAAGGTTACACAACTAGTTACGACATGTCCAGACCTGGGCCTCCGTCCTTTGCTTTTTGCTGTGTTACACTGTAGCATTCCGTGCTCATTTTGAGGGTTCACTGAGGATTTTGCCTGCCTTTGTTTACTCTCTCACACCAGGGAGCACCCTAAAATCCAGGACAAAGTGTCGATGATACAATGTCTTGGAATCAACAGTCAAAACCTACATTAGGCTACATGCATGTATTTTTTATTATGTCTGTGTTTGAATGAATGAGTTGTGATCATATATAAAACCTGTTTATGGTGGAAAAGTAGAAAATGCAGAAAGTTATAAAGAAAACAAAATCACCTGTAATTTTGTCAATCAGTCATAATCACTAATAGTATATATATTTTATAAACACACATATGGATCTTATATTTTTATATCAAAACATGATATGGATAATATAAGAAAGGAAAATTATAAGTCAATCTCATTGAAGAACAGAGATGCAATATTCTAAACATAAATACCAGCAAGCTAACTCCTACAATTTATAAAATAATATATTGTGACTGAATTTATTTATTCCATTAATTTATGTTGATTTGACATTATACAAGTCATAATTGTAATGTACCACATTAACAGGTTTTTCTTAAACTATGATCTCAATAGATGCAGAAAATGCATTTGAAAATTAGCATTCATTCATAAGAGAAACCATTAAAGTGGGAAGAGAAGGAAAGACACCTCTTTAATAAATATCACACAATAGTGAAATGTTAAAATCATTCTCTTTTCTATCAGAAACAAAACAAGGATGACTGCTTCTTTCTCTTCAATATTGACTTTGAGACCCTAGCCAGCACAGCAAGAAAAGAGAAAAATATTATATAAACATATACTAATCACTACAGCTTTGTAGTATAGTTTGAAATCTGGCAAATTGGTACCTCCCATTTTGTTTTTATTGCCTAGAATTACTTTTGCTATACAGGGTCTTCTCTGGTTCCATACAAAGCGTAAAATTATTTTTTCTACATCTGTGAAAATGATGTTGGTATTATAATAGGAATTGCATTGGCTCTGTAGATCACTTTGGGTAGTATACAGATTTTAACAATGTTGATTCTGCTGACACATGAGCATGGTATTGATTTCCAACTATTTACATCCTCTGCTATTTCCTTCCTCAGTGTTTCATAGTTTTCCCTGTAGAGGTCTTTTACCTCCTTAGCTAAGTATATTCCTAGGTACTTTATTTTATTTTTGCTACTGTGAAATGTATTGAGTCTTTGATTTGGTCCTCAATTTGACTGTTATTGGTGTATAGGAATGCCTCTGACTTGTATGTATTGATTTTGTATCCTGAGACTTTACTAAATTCATTTATCACATCCAGGATTCTCTTGGTTGATTCTTTGGGATTTTCTAAATTTAATATCATATAATCAGCTAAGAGTGAGAGTTTGATCTCTTCTGCCCCCATTTTGTTGTCTTTAATTCCACTTTCATGTCTGATTGCGATAGCCAGTACTTCCAGCACTATGTTGAATAGTAATGGAGATAGTGGGCAACCTTGCCTGGTTCCATTTCTAAGTGGGAATGCTTTCAATTTTTCCACATTCAGCATGATGTTGGCTGTGGGTCTGTCATATATGGTTTGTATCACTTTCAGGTAAGCCCCTTCTATGCCTATTTTGTTAAGTGTTCTTATCATAAAAGAGTGTTGAATTTTGTCAAATGCTTTTTCTGCATTTATTGAAAGGATCATATGGGCTTTGTTTTTGCTTCTGTTTATGTCGTGAATTACATTTACAGATTTGTGTATGTTGAACCATCCTTGCATCCCTGGGATGAAGCCCACTTGGTCATGATGGATTATTTTCTTGATAAGCACCTGGATTTGGTTAGCTAGGATATTGTTGAGTATTTTTGCATCTATATTCATAAGTGATATTGGTTTGTAGTTTTCTTTCTTTGTTGCATCATTTCCTGTTTTTGGTATCAAAGTGATGTTAGCTTCATAAAATGAATCAGGTAGGATTCTATCCTTCTCAATGTTATTGAATAATTTCTGCAGGATAGGCACCAGTTCTTTTTTGTAGGTGTGGTAAAATTCCAGTGTGAAACCATTTGGGACAGCACTTTTCTTTTTAGGAAGATTTTTAATTGCTGTTTTTTATTTTGGCACTTGATATTGGCCTGTTCAGGAATTCTATTTCTTCCTGGTTGAACCTAGGGAGGCTGTGTGTTTCCAGAAATTTTTCTATTTCTTCCTAATTTTCTAGTTTGTGTTCCTAAAGGATTTTGTAGTATTCATAGATTATATCTTGTATCTCAATGGCATCATTTGTAATGTCTCTTTTTTTTCCCTGATGGAGCTTATTAGAGATTTCTCTTTTTGGCTTTTCATTAGTCTAGCCAAAGGTATGTCAATTTTATTTATTTTTTCAAAGAACCAACTTTTTGTTTTATTAATCTTCTGTATAGTTTCCCTGTTGTCAATTTCATTTGGTTTTGATTTGATCTTCTTAATTTCACTTCTTCTGCTGGGTTTGGGGTTGCTCTGTTCTTCTTTTTCCAGCTCTTTGAGACAATTCATTAGGTTGCCTATTTGTGATCTTTCTGACTTTTGGATATAGGCATTTATGGAAATAAACTTTCCTCTCAAGACTGCTTTAGCTTTATCCCACAGAATTTGATAACTTGTGTCTCCATTGTCTTTAAGTTCAAAGAATTTTTTGATTTCCATCTTGGTTTCCTCATTTATGAAATAATCTTTCAGCAGAAGGTTATTTAATTTCCATGTTTTTGTGTAGAAATGTGACTTTCTGTTAGAGTTGATTTCTACTTTTATTCCACTGTGATCTGAGAAGATACATGGTATAATTTCTATTTTTTTAAATTGTTTGAGACTTGCTTTGTGTCCTAGGATATTGTCAATCTTAGAGAATGTCCCATGAGCTAATGAGAAGAACATATATTCAGTGGGTTTTGGGTAGAATGTCCTGTAAATATTAGTCAGGCACAATTGTTCTAGAGTTTTGTTTAAGTCCAATATTTCTTTATTAATTTTCTGTTTGGCGGATCTGTCCTGGGCAGTCAGTGAAGTGTTGAAATCTCCTGCTATTATGGAGTTGCTGTTTATCTGTTTGCTAAGATCAAGTAGAGTTTGCTTTATGAATCTGGGTGCACCTAATTTGGGTGCATATATATTTAAAACTGTTATGTTCTTGTTGAACTGTACCCTTCACCATTATATAATGACCCTCTTTATCTTTCATTACTTTCGTTAGTTTAAAAACTAAGTTATCTGAAATCAAAACTGCCATGCCATCCTTCTTTTGGCTTCTGTTTGCTTGAAATATGGATCTCCACCACTTTACCTTTAGTCTAACTTCATCCTTGCAGGTTAGGTGTGTTTCCTGAAGATAGCAGATACTTGGCTTGTATTTTTTTATACATTCAGTCAGCCTATGTCTGTTGGGTGGGGAGTTTAAGCCATTCACATTTATTTAGAGAACTGATAGGTGGGTCAGATTTCTGTTCATTCTGTTAGGTTGGAAGTTGTAGCTTTGCTTTCTCTCTTGAGCCATTGTGGTATCTGGTCTTTAATCTTTAGCTTTTGAGTGAATTTACATTAGTGAGTGTTTATTATGCTGATACATGTGTAATACAGTTTTGAATACTTCTTGGAGGGCTGGTGTTGTCTTGGTGAATTCCCTCAGTCTTTCCTTATTTGAGAATGTCTTTATTTATCCTTCATATATATAACTTAGTTTTGCAGGGTACAAGATTCTAGGCTGGACATTATTCTGTTTCAGAAGAGTGAGTGTCTCCTTGCTTGTAAGGTTTCAGTTGAGAAGTCTGGCGTTGCTCGTATTGGCTTTCCTTTGTATGCTACTTACTTCTTTCACCTTACAACTCATAGAAGGGCTTCTTTAGTTGATATTTTGGTCAGTCTGACGACTACATGTTGTGGCGTCTTCTGTTTGCATTGAATCTCTCAGGGGTCCTTTGAGCTTCTTGTACTTGGATATCTAGGTTTTTAGCAAGGCCTGGGAAATTTTCCTCAATTATATCTGCAAATAGCTTATTCAACCCTTGCGTGTTTTCTTCTTCCCCTTTGGGAATCCACAACAACCTCAAGTTAGGTTTCCTCATATAATCCCACATCTCTTGTACGCTTTGCACTTTTCTCTTATTTATCTGCTTTATCTCTGCAATTAACTTATTTAATTGGAAGGTGTTATCATCAATCTCTGAGATTCTTTCTTCTGTTTTATCTACCCTGTTCTTGATGCTTTCAACTGCCTTTTGCAGTTCCCTGAATAGATTCTTCACTTTCAGGAGTTCCGTTTGATTTTTCTTTAATATTTCAATTTTTTAGTGAATTTTTCTTTAAAGTCCTGGATTTTTTGTGTGGTTTCTTTGTGTTTGTTATCCATTTTTTCTTACATATCATTAAGTTTTCTTACAATCCATGTTTGAAATTCTTTTGTCATTTTAGTGTTCTGAATTTGATTAATGTCCATTGCTTGAGAGCTGGTGTTCCTCTTTGGGGGAGTGCTTTCCGTTTGATTCTTCATACTTCCAGAATTCTTTTGCTGAGCCCTCTCCATCTGAATCAGTGGTTGTTTATTCATTTGGAAAGTAACAGGCCCTGTGTGGCCTCTGGTCCTATAGGTTCTAAAGGAGTGAGGCAGCCTGGATGTGTGCACTTCTGTAGTTGCTTGCTCTGCCACTGGGAGAGCCATTTTTGTGTTGTTCAGAGCTCTTCCACTACAATAGGGAGGCTACTCCTGATGGGAGTGGTTATTTGGGGAGCCTGTTGTCACTTCTTGCAGGGATTCTTGTTCCTTTACCACAGACCTCACTGTTCACAGCTGACCAGGGGAGGAGATCCAGCCCCAGCATTTTGATCCTACTGGGTGAACTAAACCAGTGTGAAGAGCAAAGTCACTAGACTGTCAGCTATTGATCTGTGCCAATGCCCAGTGAATTCACCCTAGTCACAGAGGGAATGTGGCTTTTCTTGTCTCATCCTACTTCCGGGGGTGGAGCCTATCACTTTCAACATGAAAGATGCTGGCTGAGGGGGAGATAATTCCCTAGTCTGCCCTGTTTCCCAGCACCCCAGTGCCTAGAAGTCTTGTAGGCACTAGCCTCCTCAAGACTAGTGAAGTGTTCAGAGTTCATCCATTAAGACAGTCCTGGCTAGTTGATCATAGATTGTGTAAGGGCAGAGTTTGTCATGTGAGTCCCTGGGCTGGGGGAAGGGATCTGCCTGACACACTGTAGCACACCACAGTGGCTAGGCTGTGGACCCCATCAATGGTGACCACCTGCCTACAGAGCGCCAGCACTGGGGGCGACTGTTTAGGAGATGGCAGGTGCTGGATTGGGGAGCTGGGTCATCAGAATGCCCTGTTGTCTCTTTTATGTCACTCTCCCACAGTCTCACACCTATCCAGCCAAAGCTCTCTCTCTTACTGACCCATCCTCAGCATGCCTATTCACCCAAAGTGGTTCCAGATTAGAGTCCCCTACTTAGTGAACACCTCCATAGGTCTGGATCTGTTGGGTGCCAGAGGCAAGTTACCTGTCTCTAACTACCTCCCACAGCAGCTCATACTGGATCCCTCCCCGCTTAGTGCAGTCCTGGCACAAAGCTCTGGGGAGTTCAAGATGCTTCTCGCTATTGTCTCCTCTCCACAGAACCCCATGCCTCCTGCCATGATTTTGCACCAACTTCAGGCCGATCCCTGTTTGAGTGGGTGTGGAGGTCAGTGAAGAAGCAAGCAGTTCTACTGTCAGTCTGATCCCACTTCACTCACTGGCCCAGTGGGCCGGAGCCCTCCCATACTTTATTGTTTATCTTGCACTCTCCAAAGATTGCGATCCTATCTCCCATTCACTTTTTTTTTCTTCCTGTTTTGTGTGTCCGGAGCTGATTCTCAGCCAACTCACAATGCTGTTCTTGTGAGGGAGAGATCCATTCATGTGTAGGAGACCGA
Source organism: Cheirogaleus major (assembly GCA_963574435.1). Lineage (NCBI taxonomy): Eukaryota > Metazoa > Chordata > Mammalia > Primates > Cheirogaleidae > Cheirogaleus > Cheirogaleus major. The sequence goes on along the minus strand of CAUYPO010031564.1, from coordinate 1,666 downwards.
GATCTATGTCTCTTTCTCTGGTAGCAGTAATCCAAGAGGTTATCTTTACTCCACCATTTTTTCTCTCTAATATAACTCTTAATATTTACGTAAGAACCTAGCAAAACACACTGAGACACTAATGTGATGCAGCCTAAATAAAAGAACATTTGATAGCCTAGTATGTTAGCTAAAGGGCATTTTGCACCCAGAACCCACCAAGGGATTTTAAATTATCTAATAGCAGGGTTCATACTGACAATGAATTCAGAAGGGGGAGAATGTCATGGATAAGAATAATAAGGAAAGATTTCACAGATTTAAGTCTATATTTAAACTGAATTGTGGGAGATTCATCTAGGCAGAGAGGAGGAAAGAAGTTAACATGCATGTTGGAACTAATGCAATAAAGGAACAGAAATAGTGATAAGGTTTTAGGAATAACATTCATTTTTGTTTTTTTTTAAATAGTGTATAAGCAAATATGGTTTTAAATTAAAGTGATGGCATCGCAAAGAAAATAAAGAGCTTCAAAATAATAAGGTAAAATCTGTAAAAGAAATTTATAAATGTAAAGGGACTTGAACCACTCCATATCCATGCATCCATGTTACAGTTTAACTCTAAGATTCTATATCCCAGGATTTAGCCAACCGCTTGAACATCAGAGGTATTGTCAAAATAAAATATAGTCTGAGTTCCCCTCAGTCCACTGTATTCTACTCAGCCATAAAAAACAATGGTGATCTAGCACCTCTTGTATTATCCTGGATAGAGCTGGAGCCCATTCTACTAAGAGAAATATCACAAGAATGGAAAAACAAGCACCACATGTACTCACCATCAAATTGCTATTAACTGCTCTACACTTAAGTGCACATATAGAAATAACAGTCATTGGGTGTCGGGGAGATGGGAGAGAGCAGGAGGGATGGTGTGGTGTGCACTGTCTGGGGGATGGACACACTTGAAGCTCTGACTCGGGTGGGGCAAAGGCAATATATGTAACCTAAACATTTGTACCCCTGTAATATGCTGAAATAAAGAAAATAAAATGCAGATTAAATGAACCAAATTCAAATGATACTGATTAATAAAACAGAATCCCTGCTTATTAATCTAATGGTAGATCATTAGATTTAAGCAATATAGCTCTACCCTGCTGGGTTTGAGTATGTTTACTGAGGAAAACAAGAGAGAGTTTGATAGTAACTTGAATATTCATTGTTTTTTACTATGTGCTTCTTAATCTTAAATCTGAACATAGAAATTAGTTTTTGGATTAGTTTTAATGTATAAACTTAATAGATCATTAGCTATTTATATGCATTTAAAAAATCTTGTATTTGGAACAGTCAGGGAAATTGGGATCAGGAGGATTAGATAATAGTTCTCATCAAGGTACATTTCACCAAGGAATATTATTTAATTTCTGCTTTTTTAACTTTCAACATGGCTGAAAAGAAAATATTTTTAAAGTAAGGTTATTTTTGAAAGATGACTCCATAATAAGGAACAGAGCTTAAACCAAGAAATACTGGCAACCCTGTAGCAGACTTGCCATATAATTGTGCAGCTTAAGAATTGATCTTGGGGGAAGGAATACGTGCCCAGCCCAGAGCGGCATAAGAGTCATACATTCCGGCTTAGGTTTACCTAACAAACAGGGTTGCTGCTTGAAGGCATA